>PVIU01021137.1:0-32418 GCA_004026605.1 Ondatra zibethicus | reverse complement strand
AGCAGCTCCCTATGCCACGTGCCCATCAGTGTCTCGAGCAGCTCCCTATGCCACGTGCCCATCAGTGTCTTGAGCAGCTCCCAGCAGGGATTTTGCTGTTAGCTGTTCTTTATGCCATAGAAACTAGTGAGACTCTGTGATAAGAATGCTTTGGGTCTCTATAAATTTTGTGAGTTCATTTCATTGTGCAGTAGCTTTAACTATGTGTGTCTGGATATAAGAGCCCTGGTTCTCATCACTTGGGGCCAAGTTGGGTGAGCAGATTTGACTTCTAGCCGATAAGAGTAAACTGCTTTTTCCCAGATGGAGGAGGAGACTGTGTCAGGCTCCACTGGCTGAGTGTCAGCCTGTTCTAATTTGTGGCTCTTACCATCTGCTGCGCACTTAGTTGTGCTGCAGTGCAGCAAGCATGTTCTCAGCCACAGAGACTGAGTCGTGTCCTGATGTCTAAATGTATTAAGTCCTTTAATTCTTGTAACTCTGTAAGTTGGGTATTGTATTGTCTTCCTTTTTATAGATGAGGAATCAGAGCTGAGAAAGGACGTAAATTGCCCCACCTCACAGTGTTCAATGGCAGAACTGAGGTTGGGACTCTGTTCAGTCTAGATATTCATGGTGAAGCAGTTGTCTTAGTGGTACCCTGGGAGCTTTCTGTCTTCTTTGTAGAGGGGAGCCATGGGAAAGCTGAAGCCTGGAGGAGGCATTAGGAGCTTTAAGCAGAGGTGTGCTTAGCTATTTACGTTATGGACAACTAACAGATTCCTGCCATTGTGGCCATGAGTGGGAGCTGTTATTGAGTTCCAAGATTGGATACAGTGAAATCATCATCTTTTCATTTCTAATTATACTTGAAGCTTCATGGGGATTAGTTTTTCTTATGATCCTTCCCTGTTGCCAGGTGTTTGGCATAGTTTAAGGCAGTGGTTCTTTATCAGGAGTGGGCCTGCTGGTCTCTGAGAGCCCTCTGGAAGCATAAATGCCTGCTTTAACCGCCCCCGCTTGACACAGATGTGAGGGTGATTCTGACACATTGTACCTAAGTCTGTCTCCTGGACTGGAGTAGAAGTGCTGTCTTTGGTCTGAGCTCACGCACCAGGCAGGTCAACCGAGGACTGAATCTTTCTTTTCCTCTATGATCTTCCATGTTCAGAGACCAGACCAGGCTTTTCACAATGAGGGCATGAATAGTCCTTATCGGGCAGCTGTTTGTGTCATATTGGCTGATGTCTCTTCTGCCAAAGCCAGCTGTACGTCCAACCCCAGAGTCACCATGGACGGGAACTGCACAGGGTGTGGCACTGGCAGACCAGTCATTGGGGTCATTATGATAGCAGTGTGCCATGCATGTAAGCACCTGATAAAGTTAGCTAATTGAAAGGGCATTTACTATAAGGGCTTAGATATCCTAAAGTCAGGGGTAATAGTGTAGCCTTTGCTCTTGCTGCTCCATTAGAATTGTTATGATATACTTTCAGTTTGATCAGATGCAGATTTGTTCACTCTGTGCCAAGTATGAGGGACACAACACTGAATAAAATGAACAGAATTTCCTACCCTTGTGATACCTTTAATTGGGTGTTGCAGGCAGTGTTGAGATGGATGTCATACATACACAAACCAATGGGGTGGTGATAGTTTAAGATTGGCCAGGGAAGATCCAACAGACAATGTCGTGGGAAAGATGCTGACGAACACAGAACTAACGGTATTTGGCTGGTTTGGGTCCATGTACTCACACATTACCTGTGCTCAGGTTACCCACCTGCCCTACCAGTGGGAGTCAGGCCTAGGAGCCAGAACTAGATGGGAAGCAGTGCGTAGGGACACGCGTGCTAGAACAGGTGTGGCGTTCGTGTGATCTGAGTTGGTATTCCTGGCTGCATCTCAGTTGTAGACTGAGAAGCAAGGAGTGGAAGTTCCTCCTCGTCACTGGGCTTCGGATGTGTGTTTCGCTCAGCCCTTTCCATCTCCCAGGGAAGAAGCCAGCAGTGTCCTCACCTTTGGAAACTCCAAGTGGGGTAGTGATTGTGCTGACTACAGACGAGCCACGGGGAGAATATCAGGGAGTTAAAGTTAGCAGTTCAGTATTTCAATGATTTTGCACAATAGGATCTGTATTAACATATTTAGTAGAAGATTTTGTCAAATGTGTTTCTCATCTTCAGTCTCTCTGCTTCTCTTTATGTGTTTGTTCATTCATTTATTCTTTTTTTTTTTTTCCGAGACAGGGTTTCTCTGTGGCTTTGGAGCTTGTCCTGGAATTAGCTCTGTAGACCAGGCTTGTCTCGAACTCACAGAGATCTGCCTGCCCCTGCCTCCCGAGTGCTGGGATTAAAGGCGTGCGTCACCACCGCCCGGCCATTCTTTCTTTCATTCATTCATTCTTTCTTTCTTTCATTTTCCCCTTTCTGGCAGGAATGGGTAACTGCTACTGACATCAGAGTAACACTCAATCGCCTGAACACTTTTGGAGATGAAGTGTTTAATGACCCCAAAGTTCTCAAGTCCTACTATTATGCAATCTCAGACTTTGCCGTGGGCGGCAGGTGAGTAAACTACGATTGGAACTTTGGTGTAGAACTGTTTATGACTTTATTAGCATTTAGGGACCATGTGGATCTGGAAAGGCCAGCTACAATTTAGAAATTTTAGATCTTATTCTGGAAACTAAGCAATTGGGTGTTCTGAAACCTTGTTAAGTCCACACTCATTGACCCTTTAAGTCCAGAATCCAGTAATAGCATCTGCTGGGCTGGTGCCTAAGGGAGAAGCCTTGACCTTCTAGGATCTTACAAATGAGTTAAGAGCAATCTGTAAATATGTAAAAATTCAAATATAGGTTGAGCATCCCTAATCAGCAAACTCAAGATGTCCAGTCTGCTTTCTGCTGTTGTGCTAAACACCGTGTTGGGGAGGAAGCGGTTTATTTATCTTACAGCTCTCAGATCCCAGTCTATCAGTGAGGGAAGTTAGGGCAGGAATTTCAGCAGGGCAGTAGCCTAGGCTCTGGAAGAGTGCTGCTTACTAGGTTGTTCTCCATGGCTTGCTCAGCTTGCTTTCTTATACAGTCTAGGACCACCACCTAGGGCTAGCACTGCCTATGGTGGCTGGGCCCTCCCCCATCAATCATTAATCAAGAAAATACCCACAGATCAATCTGATGGAGTCTTTTTCTCATTTGGGGGGGGTCCCTCTTCCCAGATGCACCATGCTTATGCCAAGTTGATAGAAAAACTAACCAGCACATAAAACTTGATATTTTCTGATGCTCAGGTGACATTACAAGTGGACACTCAACATGCTGGTCCCCTGGTTGTATAAAATTACCTTCAGGCCATGAAGTTTGTGTTGTGATTTGGTCCCATTCCCAAGATATAGCAGTCTGTTTTTGTAAAAAAAAGAGAAGAAAAAAAAACCTTCCCTTTCCAGGCACCTGGAGTAGGGGTCGCTCAGCTTGTGCTAGTGTGCCCATGTGTTCTACACAAAAATGTCATGAATCAGGAGACAGAACTGCAAGGCTAGAGGGGCAGGTGGCATCTGGATGGGTCTTAAATAACAGGTAGGAGGACTTGGGTAAAGAATGAAGATGTCTGGAGTGAATGCAGGAGGATGGGTGTATTTCAGCAGAGTTCAGAGAGTGTAACTTCACTTGATGGGAAGAAAATCTCTTTGCAGGACTGTAAACCAGAAAGATGGAGTTATGGTCATGGACTTTCTTCCCTTGTATTATACATAAGGTCTCTATGAAGCAGAAAAATTATTTTTGTATCTGGTGTTCCTGGCATGCTCAGGAAGAAAGGTTTGAAATGTAACCAAGAGAAATTGGGCAGTGTTTGGCATGAGGCTATAAATCAAAGCTGGGTTAGGAAGATGAGTGTATGGTGAGAGCGGAGTATAGTGGTGCATAGTCATGAAGTCCATTACTTTATACACTGGCCTGCAGAATCAACTCACAAAATGTTTAGGGTGAGTGTGCTAACAGGGTAAGGACAGTGTGGTTGATGGAATTTCTGTTCCTGCTTTGATACTGTATAATCTGAATATTAAACAACAAATGCCTGACATTAGGCTGCTGACAGATCAAAAGGGATGCAGAGATGCATTTTGATGTGAAGGGAAAAATTACCAGGTCTTTAGTCAAAGATGCTCTCAAGGTCTAATGATCAGGAGAACAGTGCTACCATTACTAAATTTAGAAAGTGGGCTAACCTGGAGAAGATGATACATTTAGTCTTAGACTTGTGGAGTTTTAGGTTCTAGGAGGCATTAAGTTTGTACAGCCACTTGTAGGACAGGAGCCTTGGAGAAGGATGGAAACAGGGTTCTAAAACTAGAACTGATCTCTGCACATTGAAGATGATTCTGGTGTGCACAGAATTGCTCTTTAAGGAAGCAAGTGAGAGAAATGTCTCTGCTCCAACCACATTCACATCTCTGTGAGTTTCCTTGGGTTCTTATTACTATACTTGCCTCTAGGGGGATCCTTCAGCAACCTCTGCCCCAGAGAGCCCAAGGGAATAATAATCTGTCTACTAGACATCTATGGGGAATTCATTGTCAAAGTCAGCGTCTCACTTCCTTCAGTGGGAAGCATTAATTACTAGGGTGAATTTCTGCCATATGTTTTAACTTACATTCTCTTTAGTCCTGTATGCAGAAACCGGGCAATTCCCAGTGGCTCTGAAAGAGACTTTATCATCTCTGTCTTACAGGTGGAGTTTAGTCACACTGATAGTGGCAGGGAGAGGTTCCAAACTCAGGAGACCTGGTGTCAGACTTTATGTAATTCTTAGCCACCGTCTTCGGCTGCTTCCTGAAAGTCTTGACGCTAGGAAATATCCTGCTGGTGTTCTTGGAAAATGTTAGGGACTTTCTTCTGTCTAGTTAATGTTCCATCTTGTGTGAATGTGTGTGTGTGTTTCAACTTATCCTTGTGAGGTTCCTCAGTTTATACTTTTGAATGGTAAAATTCAAAGAATTCGTAGGTTGCTTCTGTTTTTTTGTATACACCCTCCCTCTGAATTGTTTCTAGGACCTTACAGTGATTCTGTTGTTGGCTACCCCTTCTCTTTCCAGGTGTAAATGTAATGGACATGCCAGTGAGTGTGTGAAGAATGAATTTGACAAACTGGTGTGCAATTGCAAACATAACACAGATGGAGTTGACTGTGAGAAGTGCCTTCCTTTCTTCAATGACCGGCCGTGGAGGAGGGCGACTGCCGAGAGCGCCAGCGAGTGCCTGCGTGAGTGCCACTCGTGTAGCTGTCCCTTGTCTGAAGGGTTGTCGCTGGAAGAAGGATGGGTGACTTCCTCACTGGTGGAAACTCTGAAAGCACTGCTAGAGCAGGGAACTGAACCACGCGCTCTCCAGTGGGAAATGATGGGTGAAGGAAGTTGGTCGTGAACAAACCCACATGGTTTCGTTTCCTTCATGAACATCAGCTAGGAAACAGAGTCACCAAGGTTCAGGAGTTTGCATAGATTCAAATACTGGGTCAGTGTGGCACCTCTTAAATGTGACCTCTGTAATCATCGTGGCCCTTTAAAATCAACGATCCCTCAGTAGTCACAGGAGATGGGTTCCAGAGCCTTCCTTAGATACCAAAGTCCATAAATGTCCAAGCTCGCTGTATAAAATGGTGTAGTGTTTGCATGTGACCATGCACCCCTCTTCCATGCTCGTCATCTGTAGGTTACTGAGGGCATACAATGCAAATGCCATGTGAACAGTTGTCCCATATTGGGGAATGGGGACAATAAAGAAAAGTCTGTACATACGTTAAGTACTGACATCATCCCTCCCCCAATACTCTCCATTGACAGTTGATGGAGTCGGTGTGGACAGGTACAGAGCACAGTCATCTCCTCATCAGTGCTCATTCACTCAAGCAGCCAGCTTGGTTAGCGTGTGTCAGGTACAATGAATTAATTCACAAAATCATTTTTCCTTTGTCTAAAGAGAAAAGTGGGAAGAACTTACCCAACCACGGCCTGGAAATCTGGGTGACTTTGGAAGGAGGGATAAGCCCTGTGCCCTAGCAAAGGTCAAAATGAAGAAATTAACACTTATTTAGCCTTCATAATGCCATGGCTTATTCTGAACAGACAGAGAGGGAAACTCAAGGAGAGTCATGATTTTCCCAAGACTTAATACAAACCAACTCTAAAGCAACCACAGTGTTCTTATGTCCTTTATCAGTGTGGGAATCAAAGGGGTAAGAAGAAGGACACCGGGTGTGTACAGCAGTTACTGCAGGCCTTGAGAAGGCCCCACCTGCTGGTTTACGACTGGTTTTTGTTGAGCTGCCTTGAGCAGAATTTATTGTGCATCTTTCCTTTCTCTCAACAAATCCCAGAGCTGCTGATAAACTTTACAGCTCCCTCTGGCATTTCCAAGCATCCAGTGAGCTCCTTCAGTCCCATTGCTATGCTAATGTAATTGGATGTTGTAAGATGAGGACTGGTGTGAGAGACATGAAACACTCCTAAAACATGTCATCTAAACACATGTGTGTTTGTAAAGTTGTGTGCATATGGATGTCATATTTCTAGTTTATGCAGGAAATAACAAACAAATAAGGTTTACCACTACGACAAGGCAGCTAACGGGCTTTGATAAGGAACTCACTGTAGCTAACCGGCTTTGATAAGGAACTCACTGAATTTGCCTCCCTCCACAGTCTCCTCAGCACTAACCATTCAGAGTGAAGTAGTCACAAGACTATAGCAGACCATTTAGGACACTGGGGCTAGACAAGAGAACAATCCAACTGTCTTCTCTCATCCAGCTGTTAATGAGAGAGGCACAGCCCATGCTGTAACTTTGGGTTGGAGCAGAGTGGGCATGGGAATTGTTCTGCTTCATGATCTCAGCACCAGCGCACTACTCAGCAAGGCTGGACTGACTGCAGGGTGATGGAAGGCAGCTCAGGGAAAGAGAAGTAGTCAGAGAAAGGGGCGGGGGGGGGGCACTATACAACAGCTACTGAAAAAGGACTTAATAAAACTCCAAATCTTGGGGCCAGCAATTCAAGTTTCTAAAAATGTTTTCAGTTGTAATTCTGTAGTAACCTATATTGTTCAGAAAAAGAAAATCTATATTCAAATGTTCTTTTAAAAAATAGTTGATAGCTCAATCATAAACCAAGCAAAACTTGGTTTTTGTTTGATGACCAAGAACTTATATATGCTTTGGACAGGTTAAGTCTGAGAAAAATCATCTTACTATAAACAGAAATAAAAACTCTGTGACCACAAATATTTATTTGTTTATTTTGGAGACAGGATCTCACTGTGTAGCTCTGGCCTGGAACTCCCTGTGGAGACCAGGCTGACCTCAGACTCATAGAGTTGCCTTCTGAGTGCTGTGCACCACGCCCGACCAGTTACTTATTCTTAAAGTATTGTTGTGTTTAACAGATGATCCAGTTGGAACTGTGGTTCTGCAGCAGATGGATCTGAAGGGTCTGGATTGCCCTGTGATTCTGCTTCCATCGTCAGGCGTGCTCATTTAAACCTACATGTCTCACGATCCCTAGTCTGGATAGAGTAATCTGGCCCTTTGAAAGCTAATGTCTTTTTTTAAAAAAATATTTATTTATTTATTATGTATACAATAGTCTATCTGTGTGTATGCCTGAAGGCCAGAAGAGGGCACCAGACCTCATTACAGATGGTTGTGAGCCACTATGTGGTTGCTGGGAATTGAACTCAGAACCTTTGGAAGAGCAGGCAATGCTCTTAACTGCTGAGCCATCTCTCTAGCCCGAAAGCTAACCTCTTAATGTGTTTGGATTGTTGAGGCAAAGATGTTAAAGCTGCAATGATAAATTAGTGCCTATTTTTTCCTGTGAGTACTACAAGTAAAGGACACAGAGTTAGAAAAATGGGCGTGGTGGTGCACGCTGTTATCCCAGCACTGGGGAGGCAGAGGCAGGCAGAGGTCTACATAGTGAGTTCCAGACCAGCCAACACTGTAAGAACAGTTAGAAAATGGATCATTTGACTTGGCTCTTATGGATTAACAGCTACCGGGAGACAGATTCTTTTCTGAGTATAGTTCTTAAGTATATCCTTTTTCTGTAAGGATGTATTTTTCCTAGTAAGTGATGATCAGGCTATCTAAAGTTGGTTTTCTACTTGGTTTTCTTTAAACAATGTGCCTGGTAGTTCTGTATTACCTGTCACAGAGATGTAGGGAATTGTGATTTGGTTTTCTTGGGGTCTTTTAAAATGCTTTCTTAAAGGTATGCAAGTCTTGGGGGGCCATAGTGATGACTCAGAGGTTAAGAACGCTCATCGTCTTCCCGAGTTTATTTCCCAATAAAGCACAGATGCTAGGTGGCTCACAACTAGCCCCAGGGCATCTGACACCTCTTTGGGCATCCCCCCCCCACGCATGGCGTTCACTCACAGATACACATGTACATTTTCTTTTTAAAGGTATACAGATCTGATATAACTTGTATGTTTTGATCTATAGCCTGTGACTGCAATGGCCGATCCCAAGAATGCTACTTTGACCCTGAACTATACCGTTCAACTGGACATGGTGGCCATTGTACCAATTGCCGGGATAACACCGATGGTGCCAAGTGTGAGAGGTGCCGGGAGAACTTCTTCCGCCTTGGGAACACTGAAGCCTGCTCTCCGTGCCACTGCAGTCCTGTTGGTAAGTGACAGGAAGGAGCGGTTCCACTGGATGCAGTAAAATGGCACAGGAGTCCCCTGAACCCAGACAAAAGCTTGGCATCTTGAGCACGTGCTCAGTTAAGGGCGGCAGTATGCATGTGCGCAGTTAAGGGCGGCAGTACGCATGTGCTCAGTTAAGGGCGGCAGTATTTATGTACGCAGTTAAGGGCGGCAGTACGCATGTGCGCAGTTAAGGGCGGCAGTACGCATGTGCTCAGTTAAGGGCGGCAGTACGTATGTACGCAGTTAAGGGCGGCAGTACGCATGTGCGCAGTTAAGGGCGGCAGTACGCATGTGCGCAGTTAAGGGCGGCAGTACGCATGTGCGCAGTTAAGGGGGGCAGTACGCATGTGCTCAGTTAAGGGCGGCAGTACGCATGTGCGCAGTTAAGGGCGGCAGTACGCATGTGCGCAGTTAAGGGCGGCAGTACGCATGTGCGCAGTTAAGGGCGGCAGTATGCATGTGCGCAGTTAAGGGCGGCAGTATGCATGCTTTTCCAGCCTTTTAATGCCTCGTCCTGCCTCCACGCCTCTCCTTCACTCTGACGAAGTTGAACTTTCAGATAACTTTCTAGTGTGTATTAAAAAAGTACTAGTTCTGTAAATAATTAGCAGCTGGGTCATAGAGACCATGTGAACTTTGCCTGAGGGAGGCTTCCCCTTGTTAATGATTTTGTTTAGTCTAATCTCCTTAGAGGGCTGAGCTGTGTCCAGCATGTTAGTGTGTGTCTACAGACACACAGCATTTGGTCGCTTGTACTTTTTTTTTTAATTAGGCTAATATTTTGTTGTCTGTGCCAATGTATAGTGAAATTCTAGATGAGAATCTTAAGGAATATCTGATGGCCAGAGAGGTAACTGGCCTTTGTACACAGTGTATCCCTGGGGACTGTTTTCGAAAGTGAGGTAAAAAAACTAAACTCTTATGGCTTATAAAGCTATGATTTACAGAGAGTTCTAGTTTGGAATTTGGTCCTTGTTTTCTCTGAGCATCTAGAGATTACATATTGGCCATCAGTCATTGCTTTTAGCTTCTGCTCCTGTTTCTTTTGACACTGGTTTTACGTCCCCATCTGTCCAGATGTGGAGTTGAACGTGAACTCATTGAATCTTAGGTTCTCTCAGCACACAGTGTGACAGTTATGGCAGATGCAGCTGTAAGCCAGGAGTGATGGGTGACAAGTGTGACCGTTGCCAGCCTGGATTCCATTCCCTCACCGAGGCAGGATGCAGGTAAATGTTTTCAGAACCAGAGACTGGTCCTGAATCTGCGCAGGAAAGTGGTAATAATAGTGGGAACACTTTCCCAGAAGGGATGGTCAGCAAGCTTCAAGACTACCATGATGATGCCCCTGGGGTTTGGAGAGTACAGAGTTTTTAGTGGTTTAAATTATTATGCACAGTGTTAGGTTTCATCATGGGCAATGAATATTCTTCACTGAAACCAAATATAAAAGTAACAGGAGTTTACTCTGTCCTTTACGTAAAGCCGTTGGCTCCAAGAGTGGGTCCCTTTCCTCGCTCTTCTTTTCATTGTTGTGTTCCGTTCCCACCGAGCAGGCCATGCTCCTGTAACCCTTCCGGCAGCACAGATGAATGTAATGTCGAAACAGGAAGATGTGTTTGCAAAGACAACGTCGAAGGCTTCAGCTGTGAGAGGTAGCTCCATCTTTCTTGAACCGTTGTTCTCTAGGTGTCAGATTTCCGGTGAAAACGGTGACTGATGCTGCCTTCATCTCTTTCAGATGCAAGCCTGGATTTTTTAATCTGGAATCATCTAATCCTAAAGGTTGCACACCCTGCTTCTGCTTCGGGCATTCCTCTGTGTGCACAAATGCTGCTGGCTACAGTGTTTACGACATCTCCTCTACCTTTCAGATTGGTAATTCAGCCCTTATTCAACTCTCGGGCCCCTAGAGCTCCGAGACCAGTGCTCCAACGGTAGTTTTTAAATCAGTAACTTGGGAGGGTTTTTGATACTAGGAATGTTTGATGTCATTTAATGTGTATGTTTTTTCTTGTGTGGCTCTATAATGAAAACATACATATGGTTTTAGAGCACTGACTGTAGTAAGCAGTTGACTACAAATGTTTCATTAAAAATACAGCAAAATGTATCTTTCAGGGATAGCATATATATAGATTCTCTTGTGGGGTCAACATTTTTTATTGATGATGTTCTCTATATAAGGTGCAGTGTCACATTTTGTGGGCCTGCATATAGGATGCTTGTCATGTAAACGTGCTTGTGTCTTCATTCTCTACCTCCAGATGAGGATGGGTGGCGTGTGGAACAGAGAGATGGCTCGGAGGCATCTCTTGAGTGGTCCTCAGATAGGCAGGACATCGCCGTGATCTCAGACAGTTACTTTCCTAGGTACTTCATCGCCCCTGGTAAGTGAGGCCGGAAGGCAACGTGGATGTCTGGGTGCTTCTCTTTGTCACGGTCTCTCATTCTGACTCAGCCTGATGTCTGTCTTTCAGCCAAATTCCTGGGTAACCAGGTTCTGAGTTATGGGCAGAACCTCTCCTTCTCCTTCCGAGTGGACAGAAGGGACACTCGCCTCTCTGCAGAAGATCTTGTGCTTGAGGGAGCTGGCTTGAGAGTTTCCGTGCCCCTGATTGCCCAGGGCAATTCCTATCCTAGCGAGACTGCTGTGAAGTACATCTTCAGGTGAGACGGTGCTCTCTGTCAACTCAGACTTGACAGCGGAGAGAGAAAAAGTGGGTTTTTGTTGTTTCTTTTATCAACTCTGGCCTCAAGGCGTGTGTTAAAGAAAACCTTTTGGGCTAGATGTAGTGCCTCATACCTATTGTCCTAAACCATTGGAGGTTGAGTTAAGGGGATTGCTAAGCGCTTAAGGCCAGCCTAGGTTACATATCAAAATTCTCTGTAAATAACCTTCTGGGTTATTGAGATGAGCCTTTCTTTATCTCCTCTTTTCTAGTTGTCTGAGAAACTGGAAATGCTCTCCTTTATTTGGTTAGCGTGTCAGTGTTGCCTGCAGTGGCATCATTGAGCAGAACAGCCTCCTTGCAGACTCTTCTTATAGAGGTTATGTGCCCTCTCTTTCCAGGCTCCATGAAGCAACAGATTACCCTTGGAGGCCCACTCTCTCCCCTTTTGAATTTCAGAAGCTCCTAAACAACTTGACCTCTATCAAGATCCGGGGCACGTACAGTGAGAGGAGTAAGTTGTGATACAGTTTAGGAATAATTAAGATGGTGAGGTAGGAAGACTCGTGGTAAAGAAAAGGTCCTGTTCTGATATGTTCACACTGGTCCAGACTGTTATCACCTGTGTATTAAAATGCACGTTGAAACCATCTTCAAGGATTTGGAGAATATTCAGTGACAGTATTACTTTATAATTAATAAATCAATTGAATTCCATTATATGTAGATTTTCTTAAAGTCTGGTTCAGCTTGCTTAATCTTCATTTCTTTTTATTTACTGCCATGTAATTATCAAATGATTTGAACTATTGACTAAATTATGAGAAATCATATATTATCCAATGAACATTTGCTTTAATTTTATATAAACAAGGGTTTAAAAAATATGCCTTTAAGCACTTATTAATGAGGGCTTTTTCCCCTTTGGTAAGGTAAAGGTTGCAGCTTGGATGTCTTGGGTTTGCTTATTTTTGAGCTCTCTGCATGAATGTCCATATAAAAATGTCTTACGAGTAATTACTAATGTGGGTCTGAGCCCTTGCAAGAAGTTTGAATTACAAATGTAGATTGTGTCTACAGTTTGGATATTTACTTTTAACCTCAGAAATATGGCAGAAAACAGAGAAAGGGAATGGGATCCTAGAAACACAGTTGAGGGCTGTGCCCTGAGGCCAAGGGAGGAAAAGAATTTGGAGAAGAAAAATAATTGCAGGTTGAGGACAAGACCACCACCAGGTTTTAGATGAGGGTTGAGAAGTCACTGGCATGGAGGTTGGCTTTGGCTCCGTGGTGAAACTGAGTGGCTCAGAGGAAGATCACTGGACTCTCTGAAAGGTAATTTTGAATGAGAGACAGTAAAATGAAGAATATTCTCTTGAAGTTTGGCTGCAAGAGAAAAAAAGAGATGAGTTATCATTTATGAGTAGGAGCAAGATTGAAAGAAGAGTATTTTTAGGCCAGGGAGCTGTAAGAATGTTTAGATATTAGAAGCACATCATAACTCATGATCTGACTGGCAAAAACCAGAAACATTAAAAGCTATGTTCAAGCCAGTACTATAAGTATCCTTTGGCCTAGATGGTCAGTTTCCACGTGAATTATATAAACAGAAAGTAATGCTCCATAATATGGAAGGAATGTACATGGAAGCAAAAGACTGTGAAGGACTCCAGTAGAATAGAAATTAAAAGGAAACATGATAGTATCTCCAAGGGCCGCCTTTATACCCTTAGAACGTTGCCACTGGTTCTGCTAGATCAGATGGACCATCGTCTAACTCAATATACGCCTTCTTTGTCCTTATGGAAATAGAAGTGCATTCTGACATGGCATAATGGCTTTGGGGTTATTGCATATTTGTCAGAGCTATACTCTCTATTCTCTCTCTCTCTCTCTCTCTCTCTCTCTCTCTCTCTCTCTCTCTGTGTGTGTGTGTGTGTGTGTGTGTGTATTTCTGTAAGTTTGCCATACCTCTACTCTGTGTGCTTAGCATCCTGTACCACCTGGTTGTCTTAAATGCTATTTTCTGGTTATCATTCCTGGTTAGTGACGTCAGGTCATCGTCAGTTTTGTCTAGACTCTTGGGTCTGGCTCTTAACGTTGCTGGCTCTTCATGAGCGTTTGGACCCTGGAAGGCACTTCAGTGGTTCTCTTTCCCACACCACAAACAGGTGCTGGATATTTGGATGACGTCACCTTGGCAAGTGCTCGTCCTGGGCCTGGAGTCCCAGCAACTTGGGTGGAGTCCTGTACCTGTCCGGTGGGGTATGGAGGGCAGTTCTGTGAGATGTGCCTCTCAGGCTACAGAAGAGAAACTCCAAGTCTTGGACCTTACAGCCCATGTGTGCTCTGTACCTGCAATGGACACAGTGAGACCTGTGACCCCGAGACAGGTGAGAAGGCCTGAGGCCACTGCTGGATCCGAGGGTCCTTTTTCCATTAGTAGTGGTACTCATTTATTACATGTCACTACCTAATGACTTACTTTTATCTGTTCCCAAAATAGGTGTCTGTAACTGCAGAGACAATACAGATGGCCCTCACTGTGAGAAGTGTCGTGATGGGTACTATGGAGATTCAACCCTGGGCACCTCCTCTGACTGCCAGCCTTGTCCCTGTCCTGGTGGCTCAAGTTGTGCCGTTGTTCCCAAGACAAAGGAAGTGGTGTGCACGCACTGTCCAACTGGCACCGCTGGTGAGTGTGCCCTGCTCATCCTCCTTCAGTGTTCTGTAGAGCTGTCAGTGTTTGCACAGCCTGCCTCAGTTGTCCTCACAGCCTGAAGGGAACTCTGGCTCTCGTTTTGCTGTGACAAACAATGGTGTAGAAACAGTGAGGGCCACGTCCAAGGTTGTGTGGTGAGACACGGGTGAGCTGCGGCTGCAGCCCAGGCTTTGTGACTCTAAAGAGAACTGTCAGTATACTGTCATCTCTCACAAAGTGAGAACCCAAACTGGCCTTTTAGCGTAAGCTTGTCTGGAATTGTTAATGTGAAATAGCAGTTTTAAGATTATTTTTTTTTTAATCATTCTTTCAGTATTTCAAGATTGGTCACGACCCCTCTCTGGCTTCCCTTGTCTCTACTGTGAAGGACAGAAAGACAAAGCCAGGGCTGGAACAATGTGTTACTCATTCAAAGCTGTATAAGGAGTATAGGATTTGAAACGTGATCCTAGACTTTAAAATGAAAGGCAGGCTACCTTGGGTCTCTGTTTTAGTTTGCTATGAAGCAAGTTTCAAGCTTTTGAAGTATAAATCACGTGTAGAATAACTACATTATCAGCATGGCTGGAATGCTGCCCTTGTGCTCACATGGAGATGGCTCTGAGGGAAGCTGGTAGCTGCCCACAGCAGGGCCAGGAGGGTCCCTCATTCCTAGTCTCCTGCATTCTGCATTGTTTTCTGTCCTATCTCACCTCTCCAATATCTTTTGCTCTGCTTATTGACCCCTGCTTCTGTTTGTCAGGTGTAGTGCTCAGCAGTCAGTGTTGTGGCCATGCTGGGCAGTGCCGGCCGACTGTCTCTCCATGGTCAGACCTGCCCCTCTCCTTGGTCTTCTCTTTTCTCCTTTACCGTTTGGTCACCTCTTTATTTCAGCTGGGGATTTTCATCTGAGTTTGATCCACACTCCTCCCTTAGGTGATCAGATCTTTCAGACTTCTGCCTGGAATTACAAAATCTGTATCCTCAGCCCTGGGCCTCCTCTCCTAAGTAACAGCCCATTGCTGCTTTCCTTCTCCACCTGGTGAAGGGCTGGAGGCTTTTTGTTTGCCCTCCGCATCTGCTCTCTACCTTCTCCTACCCCATGAGACATGCGTGCTGCATCAGAGCCAGCCTCCTGTGGAGTTGGGGTAGCCAGAAGCATACACCTGAGATCAGAGAGAAGGAGGGCAGTTTTTATTTCAAGGCCCATCTTGATGGGGTCCTTAGGGCTGGTGACCCCAAGTTAAAGTTCTGAGCTTCTGAAAGGTAACCCCAAGAGCTCTTCCAACCTTGTGCTCTGGCATCTGCTCTCTCCATGCGGCCTGGAGCACAGGCTGTCACACCTTCATCCTGTGAGTCCCCATCTCTGCCTAGCCTTGTATCCCAGCCCTTTCAGTAAACCCCGAGAGCCACACTAACTGAATGTGCTAATTTCCTCCACTTCTTTCCAGATTCACATAGCTACAGTCTCAGATAAACCTTTTTTCCCCAGTTCTAACCCTCTCTCTTTCCAGTGGCCTACAGACTGCCACAACCTGCCTGTGCAAGCTAAAATCCTTGGGCTTACACTTGGTGACTCTTTCTCTCACTCTTTCTCACCCTCCCTCTGCTTCCTTTACTGCTGTCCCAGTTCTAGCCACCGCAGCCTCTCAACTGAGGTTGTTTCTCTCATGGGGCTCCCTGCTTCACCTGCTCTCCTGAGATTGACTCTTCACACAGGAGCCTGAATAATCCTTTTACAATGGAATCAGATTATGTTAATTTATCAGTATTTTCTCTCCTGAGGCATCTTACTCTGTAGTTTAGGCTGGTCCAAAACTCCCAGGCTGACCTCAAGTTTGTGATCTTCCCAGCTCAGCCTCCCAAGTGCTGTGATTCTGTGTGTAACATGCTCTGTGATGGAACCACGTAAGAACTCTCCAGGGACTGAGATGGTCCGGTGGGGAAAGCACTTGCTGTCAAGCCTAGATCACACACAGTTGAAAGAGAGCCAACTCCCACTAATTTTCCTTTGACCCCAATGGTCATGCCATGGCGTGTGTGCACATAGACAAACGAATGTAAAACAAAGAAAGAACTCTCTAGTAGCTTATCACAGCACTTCAGTTTCCATCCAGATTTCTTCCTGCCACCCTGCTCTGAGTTGGGCATGTTGGTTCTGCTTCTGTGTGTGGCCTTGTTCAAAAACGTTCCCATGGGTATTTTCCTGGCAGAATTCTCTGTCTGTCGTTCTCATCCTAATTTCTCACCCCAGTTTACAGTGGCCTTCACCTTCACTGTCATTTGAGCTGTGTCTGTGTTTGGTTTAATGCTCTTGTACTTGTCCCCATTGAAGTCTTGTGTGCATGTGTCTGTGCTGATCCTCCCAACTGCCACCCAAGTGTCATTGGAGCAGAGACCACACCCACCTCGCTCACAACCTAGAAAAGTGCAGATGCACATAGCAGAGGCTCACCTACAGTTGTTTAGTGAATAAATAGACCAAATGCTTGAGAAATGTTAGGCTCATGTAGGCCCTATTGGTTACATAGGTGTCAAGAGCCCGTCTTGAACTGACAATGGCAGGGAAGGAAAGGATGGAGGAGAGCAATGAGCATGGTAGAGAGAGCCTGAGTCTGGCTCCACCTTCTTCCTGCTGGTTATTAGAACTTCCATAGGATAGTGGGTGGTACCTAATTCTCTTTTAGAGTTCTCTGATTTACACTGACTGACAGTGTTCAACTAGGGATGGTGTATGCCTTTTATAAGATAAGAAAGACCCTGCTCACTCTGTTGTTTGGAAAACTTAAAGCATCAAAAGCAGTGCTTCTTCTTTCTCAAGCTCAGCCAAGCCTGTGTGGATGTACTACTCACTGAGAATACAGATGCCGGCAAAGCCTGTGTGGATGTGCTAGTCGCTGGGAATATAGATGCTGGCAAATCCCGAGTCTGTCTCATTTACCAAGAATTTTAACATGTGATCTTGGTTGTCAGAGAATTTGAAATGAGGTAGACAAACCAGGGATCATCCTACTGAATGAGTATGTCAAGGCCACTCCACTGGTCTGACCCAGTGTCAGGGCCACAGCCTGAGTCTCTTGATAAGGCTTTCTATGAGGAAATATGAATTCAGAAAACTGTATAGCACTTTAGTGTTGCTTTCTCCTGAATGAACGGCTCCTATGAACCTGGCTTTTCCTTCTGTGGACTGGCACAGTACTGTTGAGCCACTGTGTATGTAGCACAAGCCCTTGTAAATTATGGCCAGACTTGACAGTATGTTCCCGTTGGTGATCCACAGCAGGAATGCCTCAGGCCTTTCTTCCTTAACCTCTGATTCTCTCATTCCCAGGCAAGAGATGTGAACTCTGTGATGACGGCTACTTTGGAGACCCTCTGGGCAGCAATGGGCCCGTGAGACTGTGCCGTCCATGTCAGTGTAACGACAACATAGACCCCAATGCGGTTGGCAACTGCAACCGCCTGACTGGAGAATGTCTGAAGTGCATCTACAACACCGCCGGCTTCTACTGCGACCGGTGCAAAGAAGGGTTTTTCGGCAATCCCCTGGCTCCCAATCCTGCAGACAAATGCAAAGGTCAGCCACTGGCCAGATTCGGTCACACATACACCTTGATGTGCAAATTCATCATGTGTCTCTTTCAGTACCGACAGAAGTTTGTGCAAATGCAGTACTGACCTGTGAAAATGTGGTGTGAACCACTTGCACAACTTAAGATCGCTAGACACCACATTTAAAAAGTGAAAGAAACAGGAGACTTCATTTTAGTGTATTTTGTTTAACTTAATATAACCACCGTTTTATTGCTTCAGCTGATAATTAGTTGAAAACTGTTAATGAAATGGGTATTCTTTTTCCACCGTACGTCAACAAAGCCAACGTGTGTTTCAGTGGATGGCACACCTGTCCAGACTAGCCAGACACACTGTATGTGACTGGGCGGCTACTGTACTCGACAACACAGGCCTAAAGACCTGTGCTCTGTTTCTTTCTCTGTCTTCCCACACTAGCCTGTGCCTGCAATCCCTACGGGACTGTGCAGCAACAGAGCAGCTGTAACCCCGTGACTGGGCAGTGCGAGTGTCTGCCTCATGTGTCGGGCCGGGACTGTGGTGCTTGCGACCCTGGCTTCTACAACCTGCAGAGTGGACAAGGCTGTGAGAGGTGAGACTTCGGAGCCTTCGGAGGGGAGAAGTGACCTTTGCTGTCTGTATCATAAGAAGTAGTTTCTCAGGTCACAGTTAGTGGCTGACTTGATGTTGTTCAGGAATTGTTTTGAGGGCCTTATATAGGAAAAGCACCGTGTGAGAGGATTTAAGGGACAGACTTGCCAGTACTGTGGCCTGGGAATCTCTGTCCAGTTCTTGGTCAGTGCCGGTAAGGTTTCAGAATGGCACATCCTGGTGCAGATGAGGCTTGACAAAGAGCCTGAAGCACTCACAGAAAGGGCTAGAACCTTAGGGACTTAACATTCCACCTAATGGTCTTTAACACGCTGCCTTTGATAGAGAATGTTGCTTACCATCTGCTTTTCTTACCTTTTCAGGTGTGACTGCCATGCTTTGGGTTCCACCAATGGGCAGTGTGACATCCGCACTGGTCAGTGTGAATGCCAGCCTGGCATCACTGGTCAGCACTGTGAGCGCTGTGAGACCAACCACTTCGGATTTGGACCTGAAGGCTGCAAACGTAAGAATGGTGGCTTGCAGTGCAGTGTCCCCTAACTCCGGCTAATGCTGTAAACACAGAGAGAACCCCAATAGCCTGTGTGGCCATTGTGGAGACTATTCTGTGAATATTATAAAACTCTGGAAATCAAGGGATTTTCTTTTTCCTTTGTGACCGCCTTGTTAATGTCACCTTTTGTGAGTTTTTTATACTTCTCTTTGTAATCTTGTTTTCTAAAGACAAAAAAAAAAAAAAAAAAACTCCTTCTGAGCCCTGAGCTTGCCCACTCTGCCTCATGAAACTTGTTTATTGATCACATTATCATTGCAGATAAGGAAACAGTAACGGGTTCTGTTCAGTGTTTGTTGACTCACTGTGCTTACTCTCCACTCGTGGGGCCTTTTTAGTTCAGCTGGATATAAACATCTGCTTTTCCTTGGCATAAACACTTGCCTGGAAATCAGAACAGTTTGGGTTCTTGTTTTCTGAATTCCTTCGTTTCTCCTGTGGAATGCAGCATAAGTCATTGACTCAGCTCAGCGAACAAAGTGAGAAAACAAACTGAAAAATAATGCAAGAGAAGTGTTAGCATTTGGGGTTTTCTTATTTCTTAGAGAAATTTAAGCTGTGGAAAGATGAAAGTAGAGAGGAATTCCTGAAGCATATGAAAAAGAACACTATTTAGTTTAATAATCACCATATGTATGTACATATACACACACGTAGTTTTTTTTTTTCCCTTCCCTGAGTAGCCCAGGCTCGCCTTACTTCCCTTTCCTCCACTTCTCAAAGGCACATTCTCCACCATTCTGGTAATTCTGTAATGACTGTGTCCCAAGGGGATGGGGAGATGGCTCAGTGGATAAAGTGCTTGCCATACGAGCAAGAGGAACTGAGTTCAGATCCCCAGCACCCATGTAAAAGGTAGGTGTGCGTCTGTACCTGCAGTGCTGAAACAGGTAGACTCCTAGAGCTCATTAACAAGCTAGTCTTCCCTGTTGTAGGCACAGTGGCACAAACCTTTAATCCCAACATTCAGAAAGCAAAGGTAGACAGATCTCTTGTGAATTGGAAGCCAGCCTGGTCTACATAGTGAGTTCCAGGCCAGCCAGGGCTACATAATGAGACCCTGTCTCAAAAACCAAACAACAATAGAAGTAAGGCAGAAAGTAATAGAGGAGGATAGATACCCAGTGGTGACCCCTGGCCTCTGAGGGCACATGCATGTGTGTGCACAGATGAACACATACACCACACACAAAAAGCGTGCCCCAAAGGGCGCACATTTTAATTTACAACTTAAAATGTCTGTCTTCTCTGCTAAGTAAACTTAGCCATCTAAGATCCCATAAATGAATTTTCTTAAGTACTTAGAATAATGATACAACCAGTTTAGATCAGAATTGTCTTAATTGTCTTCTTGTTCTGTAGCTTGTGACTGTCATCACGAAGGGTCCCTTTCACTCCAGTGTAAAGACGATGGCCGCTGTGAATGCAGGGAAGGCTTTGTGGGAAATCGCTGTGACCAATGTGAAGAGAACTATTTCTACAATCGCTCTTGGCCTGGCTGCCAGGAGTGTCCAGCTTGTTACCGGCTGGTGAAGGATAAGGTAAGCTGCCAGTAGTGTATTTGTTCGTTCATTCGTTCGTTCATCCATTCATTCGTTTCTCATCTATTCAGAGGACACCAAGTGGAAACTCAGTATACTTTAGGCTCCAGAGAGAAAAATGGTGAACACATTTGATCTGGTCTCTTTTCTCAGAGGCAGACTTTCTAGTTAGGGGAAATAACCAGAACTGCGCACATAAGAGAACGCCCAAGATAAGAGACTGAAAGAATAGGAGTGGATAATATCTGTGGGAGACTGAGTAAGGCCTCTGCAAGGAAACCCTTGTGAAGTGAAAGCCGAGGGTGAGGAGAGGGAGCCATGTGAGGAGGAATGCTGGGCTAAGGCCTGGACCCTAGGAGCTTCTGGATCCTGCCCTGCGGAGGAACTTGGTTGGTGGCAGGTTCTATAGGACTGTGTTGACAATAAGTGAGGACTTTAGGAATTATTCCCAAATATGACAGAAGTGTACAGAGGTCCAGTTGTATTTTCAGAGGAGTGTCCTGACTACCACATGAAGAGTGGTCACTAGGAATGGGATGAAGGTGGAGCCTTTGAATGGATGGGATAAATAGGTGGGGTGAGAGAGTAGGGTAGGGAAAAAGAAGACTCAAGAAAGGGCCTTGGACCTTGAGGTTTTCACTTAATGTTGCTGGAGATACTGTTTACTGGGAATCCCCAGGGAGGACAGGTTCTGGGTTCAGTTTGAGAGGCCTGGCTGAGGTCTCAGGTACTCAGGGGAGAGCTGGAGAACCCTCAGTAGACTGTGTGTGCAGGAAGAGAGTGGTTCTAAGAGTTTGCTTTGGAAGCCAGAGGAAAAGACAAGCCACTTCTGCCTGTGTTGCCTGTGTGAGCAGGCGTGTGTGAGGGCACAGTCCTCCCACTTCCGGAGCTCCCTGTGGCTCCCGCAGCACCCACAGCTAAGTTCTCTTGTCCTCCTCAGGTTGCTGAGCATCGAGTGAAGCTCCAGGAGTTAGAGAGCCTCATAGCAAACCTCGGGACCGGGGATGAGACAGTGACGGATCAAGCCTTTGAGGACAGACTGAAGGAGGCAGAGAGAGAGGTCACAGACCTCCTCCGTGAGGCTCAGGAGGTCAAAGGTATACATGATCACGCTGAGTGACTGATTCATTTCTAATTTACAATTAATATGGTTTTTATAAAGTTCTCAGTTTTTAAACTACTTGCAGAATATGTTTTTGTTTGTAAATTTTATTTTAGACAGAGTCTCACTGTAGCTCACCTGCCCCGGCGCTCATTATGTGTGTTCAAGCCGGCCTCAAACACGTGGCCTCCTACACATGTCCTCAGCCTCCTACGCGCTAGGATTATAGGCATGAACTGCCTGCCTGCCTGTAAGTTATTTTATTTTAAAGGCAACATTTCAAAAATGGCCTATAGTCTTAATGCTTTAAGGTGAAATAAACAGGGATAACTTCCCACTATATCAAAAACTATTGGTTGTTCAGGTTTGAAGTATTTTATGACTGTTTCTTTTCTTTCTTTTTTTTTTTTTTTTTTTTTTTTTTTTTTTGAGACAGGGTTTCTCTGTGGCTTTGGAGCCTGTCCTGGAATTAGCTCTGTAGACCAGGCTGGTCTCGAACTCACAGAGATCCGCCTGCCTCTGCCTCCCGAGTGCTGGGATTAAAGGCGTGCGCCACCATCGCCCGGCAGCTGTTTCTTTACACACAAAGAGTCTGAAGTTTAAAATATCATTAAAGTCAAGCACTTTTTAGGATGTTTGTTTTCCACCTACAACTTCTGAGGAGCCCTTTTATAAGGAGAAAATTAGAATTTTGATTTTAATCTCCCCCTGTTCTAGTGGGTGAGAATTTATTTGGTGTATATGGCTTTATTTCTTCACCGTGACTCTGAGAACAAAAAAAGCAAAACAAACAAAAAACATGGTCTTCAAGCATTGGTTGAACAACTAGCTACTGAATGTGCAACACTTGTCATTTGTAAAATAGAAACCTTAGAAATCAGTGCCTGTATATGAAAACGTTTGTCTGATTAGCATGCTATGTGTTAGCATTACATAAAAGTGCACATCGTATGTACCACGCCCATCCTAAGGTCTTCTGCACATGCTATGACAAGATGGAAGAGAGAAAGGAGATCAGTCATAGACTTAGAGGACAGTGTGTTTTAAAACACTCTGCTGACTTTCAAAGAAACTTGTTTTTAAAAACTTTAAAGTTGAAATGTTATTTTAAATCAAATACTTGCTTTTTGGATCACTTTAAATTTTTGGTTTTAATCCTTACTCTGAACTAAGCTTTTTGTCTAAACTTGGGCAGACTCTTTCTACAGTGGTTGAGTGCCTACAGTAAGCCTGGTGTTGAGCTCGGCCCCAGTGGTGGGAAGATGGGAATAGCTGTTCCTATCTGCAGGATGCTCACCATCAGGTGGAGTCCCCTGTGTATCATGGGACAAAGTGTGTTCCCAGAGGCACATAATAAATGTTCATTAAAGTTAGCATGCATGGGACAGCAGTGACCAACTCCACTTTGAGTTTATAAATATATATTCATTTTAGAGTTACATGGAGAAGTCTGCCTATCTAAAAATTTAGATCAGAAATTAAATATGTTGCTTTTTTTCTTCATATAAGTATCGCTAATTATAGAGTTTTAATTTTGTATGATTATTGAAATAGGGAAGGAAGTAACTGGACATATTTTGTTTTGGCAAATTTGTTTGATTTTTTTATGAGAGTTCACAATTTGTTTCATGTGAGATTATTTTTTAGAAATTGAAAAGCATAAGATGTCAGTGGCTTATTATAATGTTAGATGCATCTGCGTATTTATTTGAGGTTGTTTGTTGGTGTCATTTTAAGTGGTACACACTGCCTAGGAAGAATGGACCACCCTCCCATTTAGGATGTTCGTTGCGTCAACCACTTTGGCATGTGGTTTTCCATTGACATGCTCTATTAGAAGAACAGATTCCCATGTTGTTTGGTGTACTCTAACTCATAGGGTTGGTTATTTTCTGACATGCCAGTTAGGCTAACCACAGCATGACAGCAAGCTCTTGGCCAGTACCACCAATGTACAAGAGTAGGCCCAGGGCCAAAGAAGAGCAGCAAGTCTGGGCACTATCATACTTGGTATGGCTGAGCTCCTGGCAACGTCCTCTGCCACAGTAACCATGTATTTTCCTGTGCCCATGTAGACAATCTGCTGGCCGGAAACTTCATCATACTTCCTAGCACCACCTGCAAGCTGGCAGCACAGTGGTTTGTTGCTTCCTCTAGCCCTGGGATCCTCCCATAGACTGGCGTAGAATTCTCTTTCCAAGGTTCCTTGGTTGTGAAGTTCCCAGCTGGCCTTTCCCGCGTTCAGACTAGCCGAGAGTGAGAGTGCCTTTGACCTGTTAGGACTCCCCTGTAGTGGAACTGAACCTAATCTGCAGATCTGAAAGAAGATGACATGGGACGGTTCAGGGCTGACACTGGGAACTGAAGGATGGTTGACATGAGCAGTTAGTGTCTCTGTTGTCTTTTCTGGTGCCATCTAGAGAACTGGACAGTGAGGCATGGCAGTTGGTTCCTCAGAGTCTAAAGCAGTGGTTCTCAACCATTCTTATTTTTAAGTAATACATTGAACATAAAAGTTATATATAGTCATAGAGTAATAATGTTTTGATATGAGTACATATATGTATCACACAGAGCTTAAATCAGCTTAAATATCTACTCCTTAAACATTTATTATTTCTATATGGTAAAAGCTTTCAAAACCCTTTCTTCCAGCTTTTTTAAGCACTGATTTTCCTCATTGCCCTGCTCACTGTTGAGCAGCGCGTCAGGACTTCTTAGAGTGCTCTAAGGCACTGCCCACTGCCCACTGCCCACCCTCCCCTACCTTCTGCTGCTCACACTGTTTTGTTCCCGTCAGCTGTTTTAAACTTCCACATCTGGGTGAGGTCCGGTGGCCCTCTTTGCTCACGGAATTATCGCCCTCTATCTATGTGGTTGCAGATGATAGGATTTCGTTCCTTCTCACGGTCACACTGTCTTTTTGTGTTTATGGATTGTTTCATTAATCATTGATTGGTAGACCCATTTATTGTTTTGACTGCTTGGCTACTGAGAAGAGCGTCTCAGTGATGGGATTGCTGGTGTCTCTTTGACATCCCCTTGCATGTGGGATTGAGACTGGTAGATCAGGTTGGTTAGTGCTGAGTGTTTTCCATGATGGCTGCACTGACTCCCGTTCCTGACAGAGTGTGCAGATTTGCCCTTCTCCGTGCCCTCACCAGCACGTGTTCGCCACAGTCTCTTTGGTAGTAGCTGTACTGACTGAGGTGACGTGGTCTCTCATTGAAGTTTTGACTTGAATTTCCTGATGATTGACGGTGTTAAACATTTTTCAAGATACCTGTGTGTCATTTGTGTGTCTTCTTTTGAGAAATGTCTGTTTATGCGTGCTACCCATTTGTTAACTTTTCCCCCTTTTCAGTAATGAGTTTTTAAGTTCTTAGGGCTGCCAGGTGCGTAGCTTGTACTTACTTTACCCCTGTCTTGGCTGTCTCCATGCTCTTGATGGCTTCCTTTGCTGTGCAGCCTTTCAGTTTGATGTAATTGCATTTGTCTAGTTTTGCTTTTATTTCCTGTGTTTTTGGGGCCTTGTCCAAGAAATCCTTGCCAATTCCAGAGTCCTGAAGCATTTTTGTTTTCTTTCAGTAATTTCATTATTTTAGGCCTTCTGTTCAAGTGCTTAGTTCATTTAAGTTGGTGTTTATAACTGGTAGGGTTAAAGGTACAGCTTCATTCTTTGTGTGGTAGTCTGCTTTTCCATTTATTGACCCAACTCTCCTTTTCCTAGTGTGTATTTAAACTCTTTTGAAAGCTACTTGGCTGCAGATGTGTGAGTGTATTTCTAGGCTCTCTTCTGTTCCAAGAACTGGTCAATTTTAAATAGAACTTGGATTTTTGTATGTTAATAAAACCTCCTGACATATGAGAATTTAATACTGGCAGCCTTTGTATTTGCACAGGTTTATAATTATCATTTGATTTATTGAAACCCAAGCATGAGGTTTAAGTTCAATGGAATAGTAAAGTGCAGTTTGAGGGACTCTGTGGAAGCAGAGCTCCAATTGAAAATTGCATACATGTGCTGGGACAGAGGTAGAGTGGGGAGGAGCAAAAAGTATTCATAGTTTAAAATGCAAAGAAGTTGAATTTACCATACTTCAGGGTTGTTTTGTTTGTTTGATTTTGAGTAGTCAGGGTTTTATTTTGTATCCCTCCATTCCATGTAGATTAGACTGGCCAGGAACACACAGAGAGTCACCTGCTTCAGCTTCCTGAATGCTGGAATTAAAAGTGTCCATCATTACACCTGGCATCTGCTTCAAATGTACTTTTTAATAGTTATGTGTCAGGTTTTTAGGGCTGACGACACTTCAGTATTATGCAGTTGTGATTAAATCTGACATAGTATGAAGATCCATTTTACTTTCCTTCAGCAAGCATCTGCATGCTTGATTGTCTCTGCTTTGCTGACTTTTATGTAAGATTGTGGACCTAATGATGAATAGGAAAGGGACTCAAGTCACAGTTCTGGGACGGACAGTGAGGTTGGGAGCAGTGCACGCATGCTAGCGTACAGTAGATATCACCTCTGCCGGGGGTTAGGGAAGATGCTGTTGGTGATACTGAAGATCAGAGCACCTCGGCTTCACATGGGATGGTGGGATGACCATTTACAGGCTGTCTGTCCGCAATACTCTTTCAGATGTAGATCAAAATTTGATGGATCGCCTTCAGAGGGTGAATAGCAGTCTACATAGCCAAATTAGCCGATTGCAGAATATCCGGAATACTATAGAAGAGACTGGGATCTTGGCTGAACAAGCACGGTCCCGCGTGGAGAGTACAGAGCAACTGATTGAGATTGCCTCCAGGGAGCTTGAGAAAGCAAAAATGGCTGCTGCCAATGTGGTGAGTGACTCTGAAGTTCCCGTGGGTAGGGTGGGTTGTTGGGAAATTTGTAGCAGGTCATTCTACTCCGTGGAGGATCCGCCACATATGTGTCTTCATCCTCCTACCTGGCACCCTGGAGCAGGAGAGCCATGCTGCTCATATCATTGAAACAGTTGCAAAACTAACAGAAACAGCTTAAAACAGGAGAGGGCTATTTGGCTCGCAGTTCCTCAGCATGGGCAAAGCACAGCTGTTGGTAGTGGCAGAAGCGTGTGGTGTCTGCTCACATAGCAGCCAGATCCAGAAGCCAATGGGACAGAGTGGAGTGACCCACCTCCTAAGTATGCTTCCATAGCCTCCCCTAAATGCCAGCTGGCAACCAGGTTTTCTAACACAGGAACTTGAGGGGGCCACCTCGGGTTCTAACCACAACAATTGTCACAAAACAGAAGGACCTAGATAGAAACAGGGATGTCTAGGTTCTTTCTCTCACTTGCCTCTTCTGCAGCATTCAAAATAGAAATAATTTCCAACCAGAGGTGCTAATCATAACTAAAGATCTCTGAAAATAAGAAAAAAAATATTTTGCATAAGAATTAACAAAAATTAAGCCAAGCGGTGGTGGTGCACACCTTTAATCCCAGCACTCAGGAGGCAGAGGCAGGCGGATCTCTATGATTTCGAGGCCAGCCTGGTCTACAAGAGCTAGTTCCAGGACAGCTAGGGCTGTTGCACTGAGAAACCCTGTCTCAAAATATAAAACAAACAAACAGAAAAAGAATTCACAATAATTAGTGTTAATACTTGCTTTATTGAATTTAAATAATTCAGTCTTTTGAAAATCCATGTTTTATTTCCTCTTCAGTCAATCACTCAGCCAGAGTCTACAGGGGAACCAAACAACATGACCCTGTTGGCAGAAGAGGCCCGAAGGCTTGCAGAGCGGTAAGCTGCAGCATGCTGTGTGGTTCAGGCGCAGTGCCTCTGCTGATCTGTGCATGCCGTCCCCTCCCGTGCATGCTTTCCATGATAAGGTTTGCCCTCGCTCTAATGTTACAGCTCTGCATACTCTTTTTCTTTCACTTTGAAATTGGAATAATTTATCTTAAGTATTAGAATATACTAGTTTAGAACAAAATTATATTTACATATATCACAGATTGTAACTTTTTTAGATTTTTTCAACTTTAAAGCCTTTAAATTTATAGATTTCTAAGGAACTCAATAGAAGTTATTAATTTAAAATTTTTACATTAGTTTTTCTTTTCTTTTCTTCACTTAAAAAAAAATACCAATCCAAATTCCCACTCCCTCCCCTCCTCCCCTCTTCCCAGTCCCTCCCTCTCCCTCCACAAACCCTCCTCCTCACTCCTCCAACCCTAGGGGAGTGCCATGCACCCCACCCTGTGGAAAGTCCAAGGCCCTCCCTACTACATCTAGGTTGAGCAAGGTTTATATCCAAAGAGACTAGGATCCCATGAAGCCAGTATATGCAGTAGAGACACATCCCAGTGTCACTATCAGTTGCCCCTCAGTCTGCCCCTGCTGTCAACCCCCTTCAAAGGGGCTTGGTTGTTCGCATGCTCGTTTACTCCCAGTCCAGTTGGAGTTGCTGAGTTCCCATTAGTTCAAGCACACTGTCTCAGTGGATGGCCCCCTCATGGTCTTGGATTCCTTGCTCATACTCTCACTCCTTACACTCTTCAACTGGATCTTGGGAGCTCAGTCCAGTGCTCCGATGTGGGTCACTGCCTCTGTTCCCATCTGTTGTTGGATGAAGGTTCTATGGTGATATTTAAGATAATCATCACTCTGACTACAGGGTAAGGTCATTCAGACACCCTCTCCTCTATTGCTTAGGGTCTCAGCTGGGTTCATCTCTGTGGGTTCTTGGACATTTTTCTAGAGCCAGGTTCTTGCTAACTCAATAATTACTCCCTCACTCAAGATATTTCTTTCCTTGCTCTCATATCTGTCCTTCCTCCATCTCAACCATCCCATTCCCTCAAGTTCTCCTCAACTCCCCTTCTTCCCCCTCTACCTCCCACCCCCCTGCTCCCAAATTTTTGTCTGATTCCAATTTCCAGGTGGGTCTATACATGTTTTTCTTTAGGTTCACCTTATTACTTAGTTTCTCTAGGATCCTGAACTATAGGCTTGTTACCCTTTGTTTATGACTAGTATCCACTTATGAGTGAGTACATACCATATTCATTTTTTTGGGTCTGGGTTACCTCACTCAGGATAATGTTTTCTAATTCCATCCATTTGCATGCAAAATTCAAGATGTCATTATTTTTTACTGCTGAGTAGTACTCTAATGTGTAGATGTGCCACACTTTCTTTATCCATTCTTCAGTTGAGGGGCATCTAGGTTGTTTCCAGGTTTTGGCTATTACAAATAATGCTGCTATGAACATAGTTGAACAAATGCTCTTGTAGTATCATTGAGAGTCTTTTGGGTATATTCCCAAGAGTGGAATTGCTGGATCCTTAGGTAGGTTGATTCCCAGTTTTCTGAGAAACCGCCACACTGAATTCCAAAGTGGTTGCATAAGTTTGCATTCCCACCAGCAATGGATGAGTGTTCCCCTTACTCCACAACCTCTCCAGCATAAGCTATCATTGGTGGTTTTGATCTTAGCCATTCTGACAGGTGTAAGATGGTATCTCAAAGTTGCTTTGATTTGCATTTCCCTGATAGCAAAGGAAGAAGAACATGTCCTTAAGTATCTTTTGGCCATTTGAAATTCTTCTGTTGAGAATTCTCTGTTCAGTTCCGTACACCACTTTTTAATTGGGTTGTTTAGAATTATAATGTCTAATTTCTTGAGTTCTTTCTATATTTTGGAGATCAGTCCTTTGTCTGATGTGGGGTTGGTAAAGATTTTTTCCCATTCAGTAGGCTGCATTTTGTCTTATTGACTGTGTCCTTTGCTTTACAGAAGCTTCTCAGTTTCAGGAGGTCCCGTTTATTTATTGTGTGTGCTACTGGGGTTATATTTAGGAAGTGGTTTCCTGTGCCCATGCATTGGAGGTTGCTTCCCACTTCCTCCTCTATCAGGTTCAGTGTGGTCGGATTTATGTAGAGGTCTTTAATCCATTTGGACTTGAGTTTTGTGCATGGTGACAGATATGGATCTATTTTCATTCTTCTATAGGTTGACATCCAGTTATGCCAGCACCATTTGTTGAAGATGCTTTCTTTTTTCCAATGTATCTTTTTTTTGCTTCTTTGTCAAAAATCAGGTGTTCATAGGTGTGTGAGTTAATATCTGGGTCTTCAATTCGATTTCATTGATCAATGTCTCTGTTTTTATGGCAATACCAAGCTGTTTTCATTACTGTAGCTCTGTAATAGAGCTTGATGTCAGGAATGGTAATGCCTCCAGCAGTTCCTTTGTTGTACAGGATTGTTTTGGCTATCCTGGGTTTCTTGCTTTTCCATATGAAGTTGAGTATCGTTCTTTCAAGGTCTGTGAAGAATTGTGTTGGGATTTTGATGGGGATTGCATTGAATCTATAGATTGCCTTCAGTAAGATTGCTATTTTTACTATGTTGATCCTTCCTATCCAGGACCATGGGAGATCTTTCCATTTTCTGGTATCTCCTAAATTTCTTTCTTCAAAGATATAAAGTTCTTGTCACATAGGTCTTTCACGTCCTTTGTTAGTGTTACCCCAAGATATTTTATGTGATTTGTGGCTATTGTGAAAGGTGATGTTTCTCTGATTTCCCTCTCAGCTTCTTTATCCTTTGTGTATAGGAGGGCTACTGATTTTTTTGAGTTGATCTTGTATCCTGCCACTTCACTGAAGGTATTTATCAGCTGTAGGAGTTCTCTGGTAGAGTTTTTGGGGTCACTTATATACACCATCATGTCATCTGCAAATAATGAAAGTTTAACTTCTTCCTTTCCAATTTGAATCCCCTTGATCTCCTTTTGTTGTCTTATTGCTGTTGCTAGAACTTTAAGAACTATGTTGAAGAGATATGGAGAGAGTGGACAGCCTTGTCTTGTTCCTGATTTTAGTGGAATCGCTTTGAGTTTCTCTCCATTAATTTGATGTTAGCTGTTGGCTTGCTGTATATTGATTTTATTATCTTTAGATATGATCCTTGTATCCCTAATCTCTCCAAGACCTTTATCATGAAGGGGTGTTGAATTTTGTCAAATGCTTTTTCTGCATCCAATGAAATGATCATATGGTATTTTTCTTTCAGTTTATTTATGTGGTGGATTACATTGATTGATTTTTGTATGTTGAACCAGCCCTGCATCTCTGGGATGAAGCCTACTTGGTCATGATGGATGATTTTTTTGATGTGTTCTTGGATTCGGTTTGCCAGAATTTTGAGAATTTTTGCATCCATGTTCATGAATGAGATTGGTCTGTAATTCTCTTTCTTAGTTGAGTCTTTATGCAGTTTTGGTATCAGGGTAACTGTAGCTTCATAAAAAGAGTTTGGCAGTGACCCTTCTGTTTGTATTATGTGGAACACTTTGAGGAGTATAGGTATTAGCTCTTCTTGAAAGTTCTGGTAGAATTCAGCACTAAAACCATCCAGCCCTGGCCTTTTTTTGGTTGGTAAGCTTTTGATGGCAGCTTCTATCTCCTCACGGCTTATAGGTTTATTTAAATTGCTCACCTGGTCTTGATTTAATTTTGGTAGGTGGTATCTATCTAAAAAATTGTCCATTTCTTTTACATTTTCCAGTTTTGTGGAGTACAGATTTTTGTCGTAGGACCTAATGATTTTCTGAATTTCCTCTGTGTCTGTTGTTATGTTCCCCTTTTCATTTCTGATTTTGTTAATTTGGATGTTCTCTCTCTGCCTTTTGATTAGTTTGGATAAGGGTTTGTCAATCTTGTTGATTTTCTCAAAGAACCGGCTCTTTGATTCATTGATTCTTTGTATGGTTTTCTGTGTTTCTGTTTTGTTGATTTCAGCCCTCAACTTGATTATTTCTTGTCTTCTTCTCCTTTTGGGTGAGTCTGCTTCTTTTTTTTCTAGAGCCTTCAGCTGTGCTGTTAGGTCATTGATGTGAGCTTTCTCCATTTTCCTTATGTGGGCACTTAGTGCTATGAACTTTCCTCTCAGCACTGCTTTCATAGTGTCCCATAGGTTTGGATATGTTGTGCCTTCATTTTCATTGAATTCAAGGAAGACTTTAATTTCTTTCTTTATTTCTTCCTTCACCTAGGAGTGGTTCAGTAGTTGACTGTTCAGTTTCCATGAGTTTGTAGGCTTTCTGGGAGTAGTATTGTTGTTGAATTCTAACTTTACTCCATGGTGATCTGATAAGACACAATGGATTACTCCAATTTTTTGGTATCTGTGGGTGTTTGCTTTGTTACCGAGAATGTGATCAATTTTAGAGAAGGTTCCATGAGGTGCTGAGAAGAAGGTATATTCTTTTTTGTTTGGGTGGAATGTTCTATAGATGTCTGTTAAGTCCATTTGATTCATTACATCTGTTTTCAACAAATATTTAATTTCAGTTCTCAATAGAAAACACTTAAACACTTAAACTCATTGCACATTTGAAAGTATGCCAAAGAACACTGATCATTTCGTTCCTGGTTTGTTTGCTTTTAGACACTTTTAAATTCATTCTAACTTCTTTGGAAGGCTTTAAATTGCAAAAGGAATTCACTTTTTAAATGGCTAAAATATAGGCAACCCTGAGAACAGGCATCTTTGTTTGGAGTCCCAGTACAGACACTCAGTGGACCTTGGTGGTGTGGGCCACATGAGGAAGCTTATGCAGACGTCAGAACTGTCTACACTGCCCAGAACAGCGGCACTGTTCAGGTTCCTCACAGGTTCAGGTTGCGTTGACCTTAGCAGGTTCCTTTCTGTTCTGGGTGAGTGTGAATTTGTGAGCCATGTAATCAACTTTGCAGAACATTCACTGTTTCATGGGTTTATTGCTGGATTTTCTTACTAAATTAGGAAGATAGCTGAAAACATGGAAGCTCCCAAGAAATCTAGGTCCCGGAAACTTACTGATGTGGTGGGCTTCATGTGAGGAAATAGGATGAAGTTTCTTATGCCAAGGAGAATAACCACATAATGGGTGTCACAATTCAACATAAACTGTTAGGAGTGAAAAGTGTTTTAGCATGTTACC
>PVIU01021136.1:0-32222 GCA_004026605.1 Ondatra zibethicus | reverse complement strand
AGGGCTGGAGTAGGTCAGTGTGTGTGGTGACGATAGCGAGGGAGGGCTGGGGTAGGTCAGTGTGTGTGGTGACGACAGTGAGGGAGGGCTGGGGTAGGTCAGTGTGTGTGGGTGACCATAGCGAGGGAGGGCTGGAGTAGGTCAGTGTGTGTGGTGACGATAGCGAGGGAGGGCTGGGGTAGGTCAGTGTGTGTGGTGACGACAGTGAGGGAGGGCTGGGGTAGGTCAGTGTGTGTGGGTGACCATAGCGAGGGAGGGCTGGAGTAGGTCAGTGTGTGTGGTGACGATAGCGAGGGAGGGCTGGAGTAGGTCAGTGTGTGGTGACGACAGCGGTTGGAAGTGAGAATGGTAGCTGGGCATGGAGATGAAGGGTTCTCATGGAGGGCCTCAGACAATCCTAAAGCAAGTACTCAGTTACTTGGAGAATTTTTAGATTAAAGACCATTGAAGAATTAGAAGCTGTATGTACACTGTGGCTTGGAAAGGCCATCTTTCTAACAAGTGCTTCCCAGCAGTGGAAAGGCTGACCTTCAGTGGTGGAGACCTCTGTCATCATGCCTGTGTGGATAACCAGGCAGAGGGATCGATCTGCTCGGGGAGGGTTTCACATTGGACAGGACAGCTTACCCGTTGTCTTACTATGTGTCGACTGTTGTTTCTTCTGATTTTCTTACCATTTCTTTGCTGTGTAAGGATGTGGAATCCAGTGGTAGGGAGTGTGTCTACTATGCATGGGATCTGTTAGTGTAATCCCTTGTGCTACAAAATGCACATAAAAGATGCTATACTTTGTAATATCTTAAAATTATCAGACATATGCTGTGATGTTTTTATACATTTGGAACTTGACTTGTTTCGTAACTATTCCTGCAGGGGAGAATACTGTGGATCTAAACCATTGGTTTGCCATTGACATTAGTAAGGGCTAAAGTTTTTAGTTACAATATTTTAACTGGTTTTCTAGAAACGAAAAGGAAATTGATTTTTCTTAAAGGCTCACTATTGACTCGAGTCCTTCAAAAAATATGTCTAAGGTAGCATCTTGCATATCTTCTCAGTTTTCACGAGAAGCCTGTTTTCCTTAGTGTGTTCTGTACTGAGGTTGAGCTGCCATTAATGGCAGCGTTGTCTGTTTCTCTCATAAAAAGCAGTTGGAAAGCAAGGTCAGTACCTGCTTGTCCTTGTTCTTGCCTCTGACTTATGGAGGATTTCTAAGTAAGTCTTGGACTCACAGGGCGGCGGGTACGCCATGCTCTTGCTCTACCCACTTGCTCTATGTGGCTGCCATCAGGCACTGAATTTTTGTCCACTCTCTGTCTCTTGTCTTTTGTAGGAGGCCGGCACTAGGTGCCCAGTGTGGGTTCTGATACTTGAGCTTAATAAACTGGGCCTGTGCAGCCTGTGCAGCCTGTGCCTATTAGAGGGGGTGGAAAGAGACAGTCATTTCCAAATTGTTCTTGACATTTGTGAATTTACTCTGCCAGTACTTCACACTTCAGCCGAGAAGTCGTAAACAATTATCAAGTCATTAGCACAGACACTTTGAAGAAAGAGATTTCAAAACACATGTTAAGAGAATTAGAGACAAAGAGGCAGCTAGCACTGGCGCTTCCTTACGCTCACACTGTTGACTGCGGTTCATTCAGACGTTGGCAGGCATGTCCTACGAACTGTCGTGCGAGTGAGAGACTGGCTAGTAGGAGCGACTCCAAGCAGGATTCATCCTGCCCTGTCTATCTTCATGTCATATTTTAGAAGTCTGTAGATACCCCAGTCAGTATGCCAGCTCCATGGTGCCCAAGGGACTCAGGTCCTTCTGACCTCTTTCTCTTTCCCCAGGGTAAGCCTGAGAGCTGTGCTCTCAACAGTAGCTAAATATCTGCCTATTTGTTATTTTTGGATTTTTTTTTCTTTTTTTAAACAGGGCTTCTCTGTGTAGCCCTGGTTTTCCTAGAATTCTCTCTGGAGGCCAGGTTGTTTAAGATGGAGGAAGAGAATGCCCCGTGGCTGATTTGGGGTTTAATTTTAATCATAACGTGAAAAAAAAAATGAAGTTGCCTGGGACAGTAGGATGGATATTTAGGGTCACATGTCGATAATGTGCTTCTAAAAGGGAAGAAGTCAGCTAGGTAAAGATTAAAATGTCTCTCAATTTTCCCTATGTTTGTAATTATAGTAGCAGGACAAAGCTAAGCAAGGTGAGTGTGAGCCTCCAAATGCACAGATGAAACTGTTGACTGACAGACAGACACGATACCAGCTGTTCAAACACAGCCGTGACCATAAACGGAAAAGCTGTGATACTGAGTGCGTGTTCTCTGGACCATGCTCTGTATTAATAGGCTGAGCTCGTGTTAAGATGTTCGAGGCACTGAGAAATCTCACATTGATGAGAGGTTTAAATGTTTAAATTTCGTTCTGCCCCGTGTTTCTTGAACTTATTTACTGGGCTTCATTTGGCTCTGTTTTAATCAGGGCAGCTTTGTATCTATTAGGAGCTGTTTGTGGGAATGTTCCATTCTACGTCAGTGCCGATCTCATTAGGACGCTGGGAGTGTATGGGATAGATGCAAGCATCAATGGTGCCTTTAGCTCACTTTAATTAGGACTGTTTAATATGCTGTGGTCCATGTTCGGCTTAAGCTGTCGTCGAACATGACTCTACAGGTTTAGCTGTCTGATAAAGATAGCCCATACAGCTACTAGAAACAAACGTGGTTGAGAATACCTAATACCAAGCGGAAACGTGGCATGCTGAGAAATTTATCTGGATAATGGTATGAACTAGAGCCTATAAGATTTTATTATTAATGTTATAGATTTACTATGTAAGTATATTTAATTGATAATATTGATCGTGTACACTTATGGTTTTATGTTCTGCCATAGGAAGTTGGTTTTTTTTGTTTGTTTTTGTTTTTTTCTAATTGACTTAAAGATTTTTGTTTGTTTTGAGACAAAGCCTCTGCACTTCAGGCTTGAACTCATGCTGTATTCCTGACTGGTATCAACTTTGTGGTGATCTTAACTGGTCCAGCTACATGCCGAGACCATGTCCCGCATCTTTTATAAATGTTTGTTGCTGTTGTAGAATGCTAGCAAACATGTTTTAGCATGCAGATACCAGGTTGCTCCCTGTAGTAGAGAAAGCGATAGTCGATTCTTTGAGCACAGTAGTTCATTCCAATCAATTGACATGGTTGGCAAAGCTTATTTGCAGGTTCTGCAGCAAGTGTTTGTTTGAAGATGCTTGGTCCATAAAACCTTATACAAGCCTGGGTTTGGAAAATTATAGAGAATTCACACCAAGTCCTTTCCCCCGGGGTTGCCTCAGCAGTTACAGGTGGTTTGCTGGGAGGATACTCCAGAGCCCGGAATCAGTGGAGTCTTGACTCTGCATTTGTTTCTCAGACATAACATAAAACTTGAGTGTAGTTGCTAATGTCAGTGCCCAAGCAGAGCAACAAGGATGAAGACCATCCCGTCATTCAGATCTGTGAGAACCTTTCTTCATAATTGTCTTGAACAAGAGCCTGACATAAATCCAACCAGATATCACTGTTAGTTCTCGGGAACAGCTTACATACAGATTGGATAGTCTTGCTAACCTAGAGTTAATAGTGTATTTCATTTTGCAGTTCTATTAACATTCAACTTTTCTTCCCCTGGGATAAAGAAGTAAATAATTTCTGTGTAATATATTCTTTTGTAGCTCTTGGAGTAATCATAATAGACATACTTATTTGGCATGTTTGTAAGCATTTTGAATAAGTGAGTGTGATTTGGATATGTCCAGGAAAGCTTTATTTTAGCTGAACCAGTTTTATTTCCTGGTGAATTCTTCTGACCTAGCATTTCCTCCTTAGTATTTAATTTTAGAGGAAAACAGAGAGCTAGTTCATTATAGAATCTCGATGTATTTAGGCTTGTGAAAATAAGATGAAAATGGTGGTGTCTTGGCCATTCTTTTCAAAATGAAAAGATACAGAATTTTGAGTTCTCAGACTAATATAATTTTGCTTTACAGACTCTTTCAGTCACTAAATTTTTTGGAGAAGATAATTGGAGATTCTGCATTTCTCCTCATCTTAAAGGACAAAAAGATGTACCAGTCTCAGCCTTCTGACACCTTCTTGGAGATGGTTAGTTGATTTCTTCTATTGCAAAACCCATTTGATTCTTTTGTTCTTGGATTAGAAAAGTGGTGAGAAGCTCCATTAAAATAACATTAAAGTATTAAAATTGTTTTGTACATTATTTAAAGAATTTTGTCACTTTGTATAAATGTCTGCATATTCGACCGTCTCTTTTCTATAGGTGCGTTTGCATTAATTTCTGTCTGTAATTCATTCTGCCTAAATCTTAGCATGAACTTATTTCAAAGTAGACAAAACAGACTTTTTGAACACTGTTTCATTGTCAAATAACTGGGCATTATAATTAGTCATTCCTCTTGGCTATAGTTAGAAACCACTTGGTACTTGAATTTTTTCAACCCCTAATCTGCTTCTGATAAAACTGATTTTGAGTGTCTTCTTGGTGTCAGGATAGGTTCATTGAACACTGCGGACAATGCAGAGGAGTGCACAGTGATGGTGCAGAGCTTAAGGAACTAGGAGATTAGCTATCTGCCTCCGTTGGGACCTCTGAGGGCCTTGGATGTTTTCCTAGTTCATTTTCAGGGTCTGTGAATAGGGTGGTGGTATCTGCCTTGGCTGGGGTCAGTATTAGGGGAACAGGAGAGTCAATACAGCATAAAGTGCACTGAGTGACACACTGCCCTTCATCCAGGAAGAGCCATGATTTGACAACACGGATATTTAAAATTGTAACTTAGGTATCATTAGTATCTTTTATGAATGTTGGGATTTGGAATGTTACGTGCATTTGAATTTACATATCTGGAATTAGAGATGCACCTTCATTATTTTCTTAGATGACTGCTTGTAATCAAGTCATGATTACAAATTTTCATTTTAAAGTGAAAAAGCACAAGAAGTGAATGTGTATTTCTCAAGGATGCGAGATACAGAATGCAAAGATTGGAGGGAGAATTTTCTTTAGTGCTTGGATTTACTTAGAAAATGTGGCAACCCATTGTGCCATTGTGGGCTGTGTAATGCATGTTGTGGTTAAGTCTGATACTCTTATCACTCTGTCTCTCTTTGTCTGTGTATCATCTCTGTCTGTCTCTGTGTGTGTCTCTCTCACTCTTGCTTGTCCCCATATTGTGATTCCTTCCAAAAATTTTGTAAGGTAGTATTGGATAGCTAATTTCAATGCTTAGTTTTTAAAAGTTAAATTTAAAAACACGATGCCTTTTTTACAGGACACGAAGCAAATTTCACAAGATTCTCTGCCAAAAAAAACTGTGATACAACTGAGTGCACAGGAGCCCAGGTAAATCTGTAATTCCTTGTAGGTGTTTACCACTTCCCTGCCAATCCTTGTTTCTATGGCTCGGACCTTCATTCAGCACATACTTTAAGGAAGTTTTTTTTTTTATCACGTTTTTTTTTTTCTTGAAGAAATAGGTTTTCTTCCATGACAGTAATATTCAGTGCTCAGAAATAACTTGGTACAGTGATTACTGTGTTTATTATTGTAATATTTATATAAATGGAAGTCAGGGGATGGGAAATATGTAGCTTGTGATCCAGGTTTTTCCTTATCTTTGTAATGCTGTTTTTAGATTATTGCATTTTTGCATTGATCTCCCATGAGGTTTCTTTATTTTCATTAATCCCAGATCCTAAGTATTTTAAAGGAAGAAATAATCTAATAACTGGCAGATCACAGTTTCTTCTCTTCCATTTTCATTGGAAAACTACCCTGTTTCTCCTTAGACTACAACATTGTTGATGCATACTGAAGTAAACGGTCAGGTTGTTTATTAAATAAAAGCCAGGATGACTGGTGGCTGCCTTCGAGTTATAAAGAAGGGCAGCTGTTTGCATTGATCTTCTCTCACCCTCCATGTTTCCTGATTAAGTATCCATCAGTTACAACCCATGAACCTAGGCCTGTGGTATTTTGTCATAACGTTATTTTTAAATTTTAATTGAGAAACTTAGTGTCACCTCTTTCAAGTTGAAGACTAAGATTTTTTAAAGTTGATTCATGATTTTCAGCTAAGTATGATTTATTAAAATTGTGGAACATAAATACAGTAACGTTAGGAACAGTCTGCAGTACTAGTGAAGTTGAGGCATTCAGCAAATCCATGGTTGTCTGTTTTCTTCCGTAAGTAGAGACCTTTGCAGCTTGTTCCGAACAAGAAATAGGGGTTCTTTACTTACTGGGGGTACTCAGAAACTCTGCTGAGCTCATTAAATCTTTTACTGACAGCTCACAGTATAGAAAAACAATGGCATGGGAAGAAGCATCAATTATAAAACGTTTCTTTTGTTTTAAAAGAAATGATGTTTGAATGTATCTGCGTGTAGGTGTCTGCTTCTTAAATATCGTATAATAATAAGTTATTTTGCTTGAATAATCATTGTAACTTTTTTTTCTATCTCCTGTTTTGACATGGGAAGATCTTTTGTTTTGCTGGCCCCAAGGATGCTAAGTACTTCAGCAAGTGATGGTGACAGATGACATTGCTGCCCTCCCTGGTTGCATGTTGTTGTGGGTTGAGGCAGGCTAGGGTCTCAGCAGGTCAGAGGGAGAGTTTGTACCTTGCTTGGGCAGGACGTAGGTCATTTAGCCTTCCCTAAGCTGGAGGAGGAAAGGTAGAACACAGCTGTTATAGTGATGGAGACAGATTTACTTATGGATTAGCACAGATGAAATTTTTAAGGCTTCTGGTCAAACATGCCCCAGAGCAGCTCATATTTAAGCAATGTTTTCATCTACTGCCATCTTTTCCAGTGCGCTCCTGCCAAAGGTCAGTGTGGCCTCTTCTGTAATTTGATTGTTGGGTTCTGTTTCTGTCTCTATCTGTTTTGTACTTGAGAACATCTTATGTTTTAAAATCTAGTTTTTACCTGGTAGCTACGAATTACCTTAGTTATTGATATGCTAGTAAAATTGTCAGTGAACTAAAAGAATGACAGCGGCCTTTAAAAAGAACTCAACAGTTTTACTTAGCTGGTCAGACAAGTTAAATAGCCCTTCTGGGTCTTTAAACTGAAAGTTTTAGAATTGTGGTGCTGAGAGTTTCTCATAGTCTTCGTGAATCTTCTAGAATGTTCTTGGACGTAATTTTAAGTTCAGCTCTCATTTGAGTAGCCAATTATTATTGTAAATAAACCAAACATTCACAGTGCGGAAGATGACACACAGAGAGTGAAAAGTATTGTTCTTATTCGCAGCTATAATACAGATGCATTTGGCAGAGGTGAGCAGTTACACCTAGGATTAATATTATGGGGTGATTGGGAAATGAATTCTAAAAAGAGACTTAGGGAGTTGATAATGTAAGAATAGTAAGAAGAGTTCTGATACAAACCTATAAATTTTAAGTAATGCATACAAATGGATTTGCTCATGCCATTGGTGTTGTTAATTGTGACTATGAACTAATACAGTTTGTTTCATATTTAGAAAGTAGTGCAAGTGACATCACACTGCTGATGCGTGTGGTTAATTCCCAAGGCTTCCTGAGCAACGCATAAGAATGACAGTGTAGGAACCCAAAGAGTGCTTGAGTTCGGAAAGATTTTTTTTTCTTTCTCTTTCTCCTACTCTCAGTTTAGTGTCGACACTGATAGTTCAGGGTATGTGTGTAAGTCAGGTGACATGAAGACTGAGTTTCTTCTATTCAGGAAAGACAAGAATTAATTTCACTGTCGCACAGGCCCGTAGGCCACTTTGACCGTAAAGGCAGCTTCTCTCTGTCAGGTGGACTTTCTGAAACATCACTAAGAATAAAAACAAATTCATAAACCCGAGAATGGGAAATTTTCAAGTTAAATATTTTGTTTTGCTTCATTTTTGATGTTGTAACAGAAAACTAGATTGGCTGAACTTTCATGACCATGAGTTTAAATGGCTCATGCTCCGGAGGTTGGAAAGTCCTAGGTGGAGCTGCTGCGTCTGAAGAGGGCCTCCTTGCTGACTCATCCATGGCGCTGAGTCATCCCATGGTGGCAGCAGGATCCAAGAAGTAGTTGAGTGGCAGTAAATGCATCATTTTATCAGGAGCTACTTTCGGCTAATGAGCCCATTTCTCTGATGTAGCAAATCCAAGATTACCTAACCACATCTTCAGGGTCTTAGCATTCAACACTGTTACTTACTTAGTACAGGATCATTCAAACCATAGCAGGTGATTTTAGTTTTTGATAAATTTATTTAAACTATTATAAATTTGCCTGTAAGAGGTTTTAGTAAGGTATTTCTTGGCAAATAATCTTTTTCTCTCCTTTTTCAATTTCTTCTATTCCTCCTCCTTTTCCATCTTTACTTCCTCTCGTTTTTTAAAAGGAAAGGGAAGGAAGGAGGGAGGGAGGAAGAGTAGATGAGGGTAGGATTAACTTGACACAGAAATCAGTGGTTTGGATGCTTCAGAATATCAACAGGAATAACAACTACCTAATGCAGACAAGGCCCTCCTTATTGGCCTTGCCCTTTGCTGGTTGAAGGACCCTTCCTTGGTACCTCCTACACTCTCAGTTAACATCCTTTGGTTATCTACACATGTGCTTCCTTTATGGGTTCCAATCTGCTAGATAGCCTTATTCTCTTTGTTTCTCTGTTCTGACCACAGAATTCATTTTGACCTCACCTTTGTTCCTTTCTTATTTTTGTGAATGTAAAGTCTCCTGACTTTTACCTCTGCTCTCCTGACATCAATCTCCTTCCACTGCTCTGGGTCTCAGCTGCTCCATCTCCTTCCACTGCTCTGGGTCTCAGCTGCTCCATCTCCTTCCATTGCTCTGGGTCTTAGCTGCTCCATCTCCTTCCATTGTTCTGGGTCTTAGCTGTTCCATCTCCTTCCACCGCTCTGGATCTCAGCTGCTCCATCTCCTTCCACCGCTCTGGTTCTTAGTTGCCCTTTATGATCTGATGAATGACTGTAGTCCTTTTGCTCTTTTCTCTTCAGTCTCCTATAGTTGTTCTCTATTCCCTGCAGGAATTGGTGGCAACTATTCAAATATAGTGCTCTCAGAAAATTCCTCATAGCATTCTCCAGGAAATTCATGACCTATGTAGGAAGTATGACAAATATTTGTTTTAATAAACAAGCAAAAATCATCTCAATTGTAGCATCTTGAAAACAGTTTATTACACCTCTCAGGAGAACTGCTGTCCAATTCCTGCTTAGGGCGTAGTTTGGGACTGTGCTCCCCCAAGCTTGGCAGGCCCAAGTGTCTTGGCAAAGTTTCTCATATTGCTGGAAATCACTGCTGTCTATGGCTGAGGGTTTAGTTGGGGCAGTCAATTGCCAGTGTTTACACATGTCCTCTCCAGAGCAGCTAGTTCCAAAAGGGAGTCTCAATGCCACCCAAACAAAGCAAAATGAGATTAAAAGTGTACAAAACACCATTGAGTTCACTCTGAGTTGGCCGTACTCCTGTGCATGGGCCTGCCTTGAGGCATCGTAATGTACCCAGTGAGACTCCATTGGAGAAAACCGATTTGTCTTTTGTAAGGGGTGTCAGTTGCAGACAGCTTCATGGTTGGGGTGGAGCTCATGTCAAAACCAAACGTTGGGCACCAGATGATGATGGAAGTCACAAAATAATCCCACACCAGTTCAGAATTATGAATAATAAAAGGGTTATTTATTTAAGGGAACTTACAGATCACTGTCCTAGACAACAGTCCTTTGCACGAACAGAAACAGTCTAGCCTGAAGCAAGAGGGTAGGCGCACCCTTTACAGCTGCTTTTACAGTATAAAAGACCACACCCAAGTGGGCTGGCATCTTAAAGGCTTTTGGCTGAAGGAGCGGAATGTACTCCCACAGCAATCTCTGAGTTCATATGTGTGTCTAGAAGACACCATTTCCTTGGAGTCATCCCTCCCCTCTGGCTCCTACTGTTTTTCTGCCTCCCCTTCCCACATAGATCCCTGAGCCCCAACGGGAGGGATTTGAGGAAGTCCTCATTCTATTCAGGACTGAAAAAGATCTCTAAAGCCTCTCACTGTCCCCACTCTGTTCACTCGTGGGTCTCTGTGCCAACATATCTACTCCAAGAGGGAGATTCTCTAATGATGGCTGAGTGAGACACAGAGACCCACTCAGTCACACACTCAGACATCCCATAAAAACACTAAATGGGAAACCATACATATGGCAAGGACTTGGAGGATAAAAAGAGAAAATATATATATATATATATATATATATATATATATATAGTTATATATATAACAAAAATAAAAGCAATAAGATAAAATCTAAAATATTTGAAAAGAGCTGTGACAAGGCATTTTGAGACAGTGAACCTCTGAAGATGACACTGAGTTCATTTTCTGTTGCCATCCACTGCTGGGCATGCAGCCTGTCCTTAAGAGTAGTTTGTTTCCCTAGAGAAAACTCTCTGGGAGGAAACTAAATTTCATTTGCAAGTGGTTATCAATTGGAGATTATTTCTGGGTTAGGGATGGGGGCGTGTGTGCATGTCTCCATTTAGCTCTAGGACCCCATCTGGGGCACACTCTTTACAGGCTCTGTGGATACTGCCACGGTCTCAGTGAGTTCAGTGTGTGTATAAATCTTGTTGATTTCAAAGGCCTTGTTTTCCTGGTGCCCTCTGTCCCCTCTGGGTCTACATTGTTTCCACCTAGTCTTCCACAGGGTTCCCTGAGCCCTGATGGGAGGGTTTTCATGGAGATACCCCAGGGATTGAATATTTCAAGAACTCTTACTCTCTGTATGACGTCTGGCTGTGCGTCTCTGTGTTTGTTGCCCTCTACTGTAGGAGGGAGCTTCTCCAATATGTCTGAGCAAGGTACTAATCTATGAGTATAGCAGAATGTCAGTAGGAGTCATTTTATTGCTAAGTTTTTTGATGTTGTTTTCATTCATTCGTTCTTTCTTTCTTTCTTTTCTTTGTTCTTGGTGCCTGTGCTAATGGTGTTCTGTTCAGAAGTCTTCCTGTACCAACAAGTTCAAGGCTATTGCCCAAATTCTCTATTACTAGATTCAGTGTATCTGGTTTTATGTTGAGGTCTTTCATGTGCTTGAATTTGAGTTTTGTGCAGGGTAGTAAGTGTGGATCTATTTGCGTTTTTCTACATACAGTGGTCCAGGTTGAGCAGTGTCATTTGTTTAAGATACTGTAGGAACATACATTTTTACAAAATAAAGGGGTGATAGTCCTCATCTTTGGAGGCAGCGGTGTGTGTCCTACTGTCCAGTACTGCTCACAGACCTGCCATATAAGACAACAAACTTGTCCAAGATGTCTGAAGTCTCATTCCATTATAATAGTGCCTCAAATTTGCCATCTTTAGCACAACTAGCAAAGCTCATTTATATCGCTTGGCAGCTAATGGTGGCTTGTTTCTGCCAGTATAATTATGTTACAATAATTTCACTCAGTTATAATGTCATTGGTAGTGGAAACTATGTACACTATTAATAGTTATTGTATTCCAAATAAAAATTAATAATACAAAGTAATGGGACTAGGGTTCTTTCATTTTTATATGTATTGTAGGGAGGCCACTTGTTTGTTTTCTCCGCCGCCCAGACTGCTGAAATAACCACACAGAAACTGTATTAATTAAATCACTGCTTGGCCTATTAGCTCTAACTTCTTATTGGCTAGCTTTAGCCCATTTCCATTAATCCGTGTATCGCCACGTGATTGTGGCTTACAGGCAAGGTTCGGCGTCTGTCTCTGGCAGCAGCTCCATGGCTTCTCTATGACTCTCCCTCCTTTCTCCCAGCATTCAGTTTAGTTTTCCCTGCCTACCTCTATTCCCTGCACAGGTCCAAGACCGTTTCTTTATTAACCAATAGTATTCACAGCATACAGAGGGGAAACCCACATCACATACGTATATATTTCTTTAATTTACTGTGACCACTGTGCCTGTGTCTTTAATGTAGTGAGTATTCATTATCAAGACACTAATGTGCATAAAACATGTCCTGTGTTCCATGTCCTGCTGCAGCTTCTACTTTTCTGTCCCATTTGATATTGGGAGGTAGGGTGCCTGAGTGCTTCCTAATGAACTTAGTACACATAAAATAACAACCTGACATAGACTTGAACTTGTGTAACTAATCATTTTAGATGTTAGAGTTTCATATTATGAGACATGAAAGACTTTACGCTTCATCTAATTGATGCATTTTCATGAAGCTAACACCCTTGAATTTACATTTTGGAAGCGTCTTCAGAATGAGGGTGTGTAAAGGGTCTACAGATGTCCGAGTGAGTTCACCTCATCACATCGGTTTTCACACTCAGTACTGGGTTGTGATTGGCAATTGAGTGTTTCCTCATTTCTGAGAGCAGTTCTTCTGCCATCGATGCCAACTGGGTGATGGAGCTCATGGCTTCAGATGACTTTTTCCTCACTTGTTGCGTCTCTGATAGTTTGTGTACTGAGTGCAGGTTGCACTCAAGCAAATATCTGATAGAGCTAGCTGAGTTAATCTAGTACAGGCCTCTAAGTACAATAGCACAATGCTTTATTACTCTATATTAGATTTAAGGCCTGAGTTCATAGACTCTCCTGAGATACTTTTCTGTTTAAATATAATTTGCAGGTGTGTAATTGTTGATTTTCAATGACCAAACCAAGTTTGCATCCTTATTTTTGCCTGAGAATAGAATTAAGTATCTACTTGGCATTTTTATGTATTATAACATTTATTATTATTTATTATTGTAGAATAGAATTGGCAGAAGCAGCTGTAATTTCAAATGTAACTGAGATGCATGAACTGAGTGAGGTTGCTGTAGTCCAAGATGCTTGTCCCAGGAGAAGAGATATGTGCAGAGGGAACTTGCCTAATGCTCAGTTGTGGGAAGATGGAAGATTGCTAGCAACTACAATAAAGACTACAGGCTACAAATGGATTAATTTAAAATGTAAAAGTTAGTTAGTAAAAAGCCTAAGCTAGTAGGCCAAACAGTGTTGCAATTAATATAGTTTCTGTATGTTTATTCCGGCTGGGCAGCTGGGAAACAAGCGAGCAGTCTCTGCCTACACTTGTGGACCGTAATTATTTAAATTGAAATTCTGTGTGCTGGAAAGTTTGTGTAGAAATGCCTTCACATTGCTTAGCAGACAGTTATGCTTTTAACACCAGGAAGTCCAATGGTTTGGTTCCCTGCACATGGCGCATCACATTGAGTTTATCCTAGGGGAATTCAAGACTGCAATAGGCAACATGAATGGATCAGAACTCGATGCCTGAGACCTCCCACGGTTTCCGAAAACAACTCAAATACTCTTACCTTTCAAGTCTATGTCATGTTTTTGTTTGTTTTTCTGTGGGAGAACTGCTGACTGGCAGGACTGGAGAGTCTGAAAACCATAAAAGCTGAGTTAATGTAGTACAGGTCTCTAAGTACAATAGCACAGTGCTTTATGACTCTACATTAGATTTAAGGCCTGAGTTCATAGACTGTCCTGAGATACTTTTCTGTTTAAATATAATTTGCATGTAAAAAGTATTTGCTTATTTGTACCTTCTCTGTCTGTGTTGTTTTGTTAATTTTGACTTTTTCAAGATAGTGTTTGACCAGTATCTGATTTCATCCTGCTGATTCAATTTTTGACTTCAGTCTGTTGAAATATTTTTAGGATATGCCTGAAGGACCAAATACAATATAGAACTTAAACAAAATAGTTGAAGGGACTAAGGAACTGGAAGCACATACCTGCAACATGCATTTTGCCTAATTTTTTTAGAGAAACAAAGTTTTGACTCTGCCATCCCCAGTATATTCTCTTCATCCTTACTATTCTATTTACTTCATGACATCAAGAATCATGAGTATTAATTTCTAAAATATTGTTTCAGCCTCTCATTGACTCACATGAAGTAACATATATTATGTTAGTGGGTAAAATGATCCTTCCAGTTTACATGATGGTTGACCAGGGACACTGAGACTCTCGGTTTCCTATCAGTGTTCATGAAAGTAAAAAGGTCTCGGAGCATGGACAGTGAGCGCATCACTATAGTCTGTGCTATCCACAGACTATGGAGATGCTGGAACTGAAGACCTGCTGGCTCAGCTGGAAGTGAGTACAAGTCTCTAGAAACAAGTGTGAGATTAAACCCTTTCTGTTTCAGAACATTTACCCCCGTGACTTTGGAATTTTAGTTTTCTGTCAGGAGATGCTCTTTCAAGGCTGCTAGGAAGTAGACACCCCCCACCTTCCCTCCCTCACGTCTTAGTTGACCAATCCCTCTTCACAGTGCTTTCCAGTCCTTGTCTGGGCCCATGGTGCTTGGAAGCCCAGTACATTTCTTTCCTTCTAGTTCTTAAGTTGTACGCTTATCATGAATCAGCCACTTATTTCCTAACCACATTTTATTGTTATTTTTCTTTTATGACTTTGTTAATTTTTATGAAACTAATAAATTATAGAAAAGAGTCTCTTTTATATTAAGTTGTTTGTTTTGGAAAGAGTCCAAGAAACCGCATCACTGAAGAATATTGGTCAAATGGCTGTGTAAGATATGGAAAGAAATCATAAAAGACAGAAGCAATCTGATGACAGATTGCTTAATATCTAAGTTCTTAGTGTTTTATAGGAAACCCAAGCTCAATACCATGGGTGATTTATGTGTGTAAATAAATACATACGGCTATGCAGAAAGTAATGCATAAAATGGCAATTAGTAGTCTTATTATAAAAGCAGAGGTTCTGCTGTAACATCAGTAGATAAGAATATGACGCACATTTGCATGTTTTATGGTAAAGTAAAATGTGGAGAATAAACATGTTTACCTGAGCAGTCCCCTGCTTACACCTCCAGGTCAACGTTCACTCTGATTTGACAGATCCATTGCCAGCCTTGCTCACATTGGCCCGAGTGCTTTCACTGCATATATTTTGGAATGAATTGGAGAACAGAATCTGCCAGAAATAGACTAGTTAGAAACAAGTTGAGACTGATGGTAGATCAATGATCGAGGAAAGTGTTTGCTCAAGGAAACTGCTGATGTTGGCAGCATGGGCCAGAAGATGACTATGATGGTCAGTGCTGAAGAGAGAAGTTCTCTATCTGTTCAGAGCTGAGGTGGAAGACTGAATGCCAATTAGGCACAGTTGTCTTGGGTGCTAGCCTTCTGGGAACTCGATGTCAGTCCGGATCTGCCTGTGGGCTTGCTGTCCTCCGATCTCTATCTTCTTTATATTCTTCATGAGCCTCACTAGGTGATTTAGTCTTTTATTTTTCTTGCTGTGTATTTCCCTTGCTAAAATATTAGCTCCACGAGGGTAGGGAGTGGTTTGCCTTCGAATTCTCTGGCAGGTATCTGAGGCTGCTCACAAATACTTATCAGATTCACTCTGTCTAAAAGAAGAACTTCAACCAGTGCTAAACAGAGACCAGATAGAGTCTCGGCAGAGATCTACTGCCTTGAGAATAAGCGAATTGGAAGAAGCTGTAGGAAACTCAGAAGCCAACTGCACAGTGACGAGAACTAGGAGACAAGAAGGCATGAAAAAGCAACTTACCTCCTAAATGATTTAGCACTGAGGCCACTCAAGAGAAAAAGGAGCTACTTGGAATTCTTGAAGCTTGAGCTTTGATCTCTAAGAAATATATATCTATCTTGTACTTAAATGTACATTAGATCTTTTAGTTCTGCTTTCTAAAAGGATCTCAATTTTGTCATTAAATTGGTCAATTTAATGACAGAAAACTACCTTAAATATCACTGCTCTGCTGCTGCTATCTGGATGACTGAAACATATTGCTGAATGGGCAAAATCAAATTATGTGTGTTAACTTAGCCATGTAAGCAGTGGTCGTAATTGTATGCTAATTCCTTAGCTCAAAACCCATGTTTTTCCATTGCCCTAGATATAAACTGTAGGGCATTCGACGTGACTTGTATCTACAGTTTGGACTCTAGAATTGCGTCTTGCACCACTCTAGCCTGTCCTGTCTGCTGCAGCCTCTTAGTAACTGTTAATTCTCGGAGATGCTGTATTCTGTTACCCTGGGTTCTTTCTGCTTGGAAAGAACTAGGCTACCTCCAGCAGAAACCCTTCCCATCTAGCTCAGCCACACTGCAGGCTTTTTAAGACTCAGCTTGTTTGGAACCCTTCTTTGAGATCCAGGAGGAAGATGTCATCCCACCTGGACGGGTCCTACTGACCACATGTATGATGTCCCTCTGAAGGGACTTGGTATAAGCCTGTTACAAGTCAGCGGTTTCTGATTCATGATTGCCGCCTGGCATCCAGAATTCTCTGAGGAAAGCAGCCCTGCAATGCCTATAAATTTCACTGGAAGGAATTAGTCCTGCCAGAAATCAGGGGTCGGGATGAGCTGGAGTGTTGCAGACAGATCTTGCTTCTCAGCACTATGTGGCAAGGGAACAAACATCTCAAAAGAGCTAAGATGCTCATCAGTAAGAAAGGATTGATCAAAATCCAGCATTTGCAGAGTGCCATATAAAGTTTAAAAAACTTAAAATTACCTTAATATTTTTGTAATAAAGAGAACAATGTGGAAATAGTAAATTCTGAGGTTTACTATTTATTAAATCTTAGCTTAATATTTTATCAAACTTTTCTTTTTAAATTTTTTGAAGAAAATAAAGATGATGTGTTTGAATTAAAGAAATTATAAATAGTAAAGTATGTAAGATGGACTTAGCGAATTGGAAATGTTTACTGAGTCTAGTAAATGTTTGCTAGCTACAACTCGGATGTGAGCATGGTGAAATATTAGAAAAAATGTTACATTTGTTATTTGACTAAGCAGAACTTGTCCGTTAACAAAGCCCACTTCCCCTGGAGTCATTTAACCAGGAGCAAATCCAGGTTGGAATTCTCTGCTTCCTTCCCTTTGTCGTCCGCCCTCTGACTCTTGAGTAAGTCTGGATCTGTGCCTTCCTGAAGGCTGCCCTGTGCTGTCTCCTCCTGTGTCTCTGTCAGTCCCTGTGTGTGTCTGTCCTGTCTGAGCATCTGTGGAATATTTCTCTGTCTGTGAGAGGTGTCACTGTATCTATAAAGGGCTTGGTTCTGTCTGTATTGAACATACAGAAAACATCACAGGGGGATGGAATGGGATACTTTACAGAAATCTTCAATAGTTTTACAAGGGATTAAGTCCCTGTCTCTCAAATAATCCTATCTGGTTGGTGTTGTTTGTAACCCATATCTGCTAATTGCTGCTTTCGACCTTTGTGGGAGATTTTAGGAAGTTGCTTTCAACTTCTGTATTTGCTGCTCTCAGCAAATGACAGACATGGATTATCTGAGTCAAGGGCATGGACAATGAGATTGCAGCTGTGGTGTCAAATTTGACCACATGGGAAATGGAAAGCAGGTCCGACTGACTGTTTCATTGTTTTCGTCTCTTGTGACATTTGTGCTCCATTTTATTTGTGTTTTATTCCGTGTGCATGGGTGTTTTGCCTGCATGTATGTCTGTGCACCACCTTTATGTGGTGCTCTCTGAGGCCAGAAGTGACAGATCCCCTCAGATCAGAGTTACAGATGGTTATGAGCTGCTGTGTGGGTGCTGGGAATCAAAACCTGGTCTTCCGGAAGAGCAGCGAGCACCCTGAACCAGGGAGGCATCACTCTAGTGTGGGTTTCATGGCTTTCTTAAAAGTAGGTCAAACAGTTTGAGAACAAATAGGATAGCAGTTTTAAGTCCTAAATCACCTCAAGGTGGATTATTAGCTCTGCCTCTGAGGTTCCAGTCTCTTAGTACGTAAGAGATATTTTTACAAGATTGCATCCGTACAAGTAGCAGGTCTTTATTGGAACTTTAACAAATTCTAATCACTTTGGAGTCGTGTTGCCTTCTTAGATTATGATTTTGGCCCTTGCTGGTTTCCCTTTGCGACCTGGCGCTGCTTCCTGTAGGTGGAGTGTGCTTTATTTCATGCTGTGCTCAGCCACTGCAACACAAGCTCATGTTGCTGTCACAAGAAAAAAGTTGACTCTTGTCCTGTGAAGCCTCAGGACAGGCAGGTGAGGTCTCATGGTATGTTCCCTGGTGTCGTCAGTAGCCTAGGCTCCTCTTACCTTTTAGTTCTGCCACTTCCAGCTTATGGCTTTTACTCCTGTGGGTCCCTGATAGTCCAGGCTCTATTGATGGCATGCATCATTCAACTAGAAAGTGATGAAGACTTTTCATTCAATGGGAACATAATAAATTGCTCAGGATCTCCGTGTACTAGAATAATGATGATTTACTGGCCAGAAGAATGCTATGTAGCCACCACTGGAAAGGGAAATCGGTGGGTACCCATTTTGGGGTGTGTGTGTGTGTTGCTAGGCATTGAAGTATTTGCATCCTGGCTAGCGTTCTACCACTGAATTGCATCCTTACCAACATTTGAATGTTTTCCCCCCTCAAACTAGAACCGTTGCCAACTTGAAGCAAATTGGGTTTCTATTTGTCAGTAATTGCTGTTGGATCGGCAGCTGCAGCTCCGGCCCAGGCTCGTTAACCAGATCAAACAGTGGCTGCCGTCTCTATTGGCTGTTTCCCCCACACCGTTAACTGGAGTCCTGCATTGTATACCGTCAGATATGCTAGGGAAATGAGCTTTTTATAAAGCTAGAAAAGTCTTAACAATTTGACCCCAAGACATCAGGTAGAAAAATGGTATTAAACACTTATTAATGGAAATGAGAAATTTCATTTTATTCCAAAACTAAGACATAATTGGATCCTAAAAACTTATGAATCAGAAAAGATATAAAGTAAGAGTCTATGAAATAAGAATAAATATCTCCTATTGGGTGGGGCTTGGGATATTAGTGGTGTAGAGGTGTGTTTTCTTGACACTTTGATTTCTAGAGTGTTACTCCCTCAGAATCTACACAGGGTCTTTTGCAGTCGTCTCTGCAGTGGGATCTGCAGTTTGGAATGCAGGCAAGAGCCAGCCGCCATTGCCTGACCTGAAGCCTTCAGAGAGGAAGATGCTTGTGAGGGTTGCTTTCTGGGTTTGTTTTTGCTTTTAATTTTAGGAAAGTAGTATTTATCCATGGCATGAAAGTGTAGATTCTGCTGCAACATTTCTGAATGTTCAAGTCAAATGTGATAAAACAAAAATCCTATACTGCATAGTGTGAGTTCATTGTAGGTTTTCCCACCAAATGAGTTATATAAAAAGTCTTTTGATTTTTTTTTTCCTCCAGAACTGTTTGAGTTTTATAGATAAGAGAGAAAAAAGAATAGAGTAATGGCTTTGGAAAATTAAGAACTTGATTAAAATAATTAGCAACTTTGTAGAAGAGAGACTGTCGCAGGATGCATCTTACTGTTCTGAGTTGCGCTGAGTCTATAAGTACGCACTGCTCCTTCCACACTTGGGCTTTTTTCCTGACTGAGTTTCTGTCCCTTTAAGACCTGTTGAAGACTGTATGACTCCACGAGTCTGTGGCGGCCAAGCCCTGCTCATTTCACTGCCCTGAGCTTCAGTGCTGAGTTCACTGCACTGCGCTTCCTGAGCATGAAACACCAGCACTGACCTTCAAGCTTTGCAAGGCTCTGTTCTCTCTGCCCCTCAAGCTTGCTCATTAACAGAACTCATTGTCTAGGTTTTATTTTCTTGTTCCATTGTTGCAATCCCTGAAATAACATTCCTAGACAATTCTTCCTTCAGGCAGTTTAATGTTTGCAATAGCTCACCTTAAACAAAGCAATTGTGAATTAATATACATTGTAGCTGTCATTTAGGAGTTTGAAGAAATTGTTAGTGTGGACTCTTCCTCCTTCAATGCTTCTAAGGGATGTCCTCTGAAACCCTGCCTTCCACGTTGTCACTTGCCTTTTAAAGGACTTGCCCTTGAGGTTTTATAATTAGTCAGCTGTGATTTTCTTCCTTGGAATAAATTCGTTTATCTTTTACTCGTGGAAGGAATTAGATAGATTGCGTTTAAAATGATGGTTTTAAGTTTCATTCCTTGAAATGTGATGTCAATGATTTAAGTGTTCAAAGAACACCTGCTAAGTGGCCTTGTTAGTCTGTATTGTAATTGTCCTTTATTACATTTTAAACCAAGCTTTCTTAACTAGCCATATGGTTCTCGTTTATTATCAGATTATTGTATAATTAATTGAGTTTGTACACCGTATATTTTAGTTATGTGGTTAGTCTGATGAGATTAAAGTGACTGGCCGGGGCTCAGAGCATTGTGCGACTTCCCATTAATAATGATGACCAGTGGAGCAAAGAGATGGAGGGAAAATATGTGCCTGTATGTGCAGAAGTATGATGAAGTATTCTTATCCTTCATGATATGAGGTCAGACTGAACATAAATACCACATGTACAATCCAGCAAAGATTGAAGTAACTTCTACTTTTGAGGTGCTTGGAAATTTGTAACTGCAGAGGACCTAAGAAAAACTTCAAGGGGTCAGGTGGTGTCAGGAGTTCCTGGCATTGACGTTGGTCTGTCCATTAGTGCTCTAGTTTGTTAGCACTTACATGTCTGCTATGCTGAAATTTTTTAAAAATTTTAATTTATTTTTATTTTATGTGCATTGGTGCTTTGCCTACATGTATGTCAGTGTGAGAGTGTAAGATCAACCTGGAACTGGATTTATAGACAGTTGTGAGCCACCATGTGGGTGCTGGGATTTGAACTTGGGTCTTCTGGAAGAACAGTCAGTTCTCTCAAACACTGAGCCATCTCTCCAGTATCCTGATTTTTTTTCTTGCTTGTTGTAGAGAGAGGTACTTCAAGTGTTTTATATTTAAGTATGTGGACTACGAGTGATTTTAAGTGCTCTTCGGGGGAAAGTAAGGGATGATTCTGTCACAGATACCATTGTCATGTATTTTTTTTCTGGATTCTCACACACTTAGTCCTTAACTAATTTCTAGCTCCTTGGAGATTCCTTCGGCGTTCCTCAGGCCTGCCGGCTGTCCCTCAGTCCCCTCAGTCCCTCAGGCCTGCCGGGGTTGCTAACATGAAGCAGTTAAGAGAAAGCAGTTCAGAGTGTAAAGTGGTGTGGCATATTTTAAGGTCTGCCATGTTTCCGAACCAGATTCTTTTTTCCTTCTAAATGCAGATTAATAAAGCATGCACTACAAGAGGAGCAGGGAAAAGGAGTTTAGTGAAGGTATCCTAACCCTGAAAAAGTTGGGGGGCTTCAAGCCCATCTTAGACTTCAGAGCACTTTACAACTTTGTTGTTAAAAAATCAAATAAATAGAATTTTTCTACTCATACTTCCATCCGTATTGGAGAGTAGCCTCATTCTGTTTTATTTTTTTAGGCAAGAATCTTATATATGAAATTGGGCCACTCAGGAAGACATCCATGGGTTCATATTTGTTGTAGGTTCCTAATACATGCTCAGAACCAACCGAGTAATTGGATAGTGTGTGTCTGTCTTCAGAACATGCCCCTCATCGGCGGTGACACCATGTATGTTCTCTGGGAGAGATGTCTCTGTAGTGTTTTGTGTCTCTCTTGGACAGTTCTTTGGAGTACACAGGGAGGAGTCTTCTCCTGGACCAATGCTGTTCCTAACAGTGTTTCTGAGACTCAAAAGTAGCTGGTGTTTAGTAGTCTTCCCGTCTCTAACACGGTGGGTGGATGGCTCACTCACAGGACAGACAGGGCCCATAAACACTGTTGTCCCCTCTCTTCACCTGGGAACTCGGTAGATGCCAGATTTCACTCATCAACAAAGATACACAAAGCGAGTCTCAACTATCTTTTTAACAGCAGAGTGGCTTTGTCTTACCGTGTTAACTGTTATGATTTTTATTTGTGAAAATCATTCTGTTTATGTACTGTATGTTCTTCAGAAAAATGAGATTTCCTTCCGGTAGATGAGAATTACGTTTTGACTGAAAATCATTTCTTATGCAGTCACCCATAAATATAATGTCTTTTACTGTCATTTCTGGAAATGACTGCAGATGTGATTCTGAATTGACGAGAAAACAGAACATCTCCTGGTTTAGGTGGAACAGATGGTATTTTTGTTTTCGACAGAACTCTGTAGAGTAAAAGCAATGTGATTGGTGACAAGACTCCTGGGATCAGCGAAATTAAATACAAATTTTCTGTCTGTTCTCTTTTTAATTGGCTTACTATCAGAAGATTTACAATACTTAAAAGGAATATTTACTCTTTTAATTGCTTTCTTTTTCTGCTGTGTCCTGGATAAAGTGTAAGAATCTTTAGTCTGTTTTTATTCATGAAATTTTCAAGATCCCTTTTTGGTTCTACTTTGCCCACATTTATCATTTTGGAAATGATTTTTATGATGTGCAGAAACCCTGAAGTTTGAATTGCACTGCCAAGGGTTAATACAGTGCTGTTCCAAGTGGCATTTGTTGCTACAAATTGTGATGACATTTCTCATACTCTTTGTTTTTGTGTCATTGCACTTTGGCAGGTCTTACTGTCAGAACCTGCAAAGAGCGAGACATGGAGGTGGGGGCCCCTGCTGAGAGTGGGGGCTGAGTCCCATCCCACGTGGTCACTCATGAGCGAGACATGGAGGTGGGGGCCCATGCTGAGAGCGGGGCTGATTCCTGTCCCATGTGGTCACTCATGAGTGAGACATGGAGGTGGGGGCCCTGTGCTGAGAGCAGGGGACTGATTCCCGTCCCACGTGGTCGCTCACAAGCTTCTCATTTCTGGAACTTCCCCCTCAATTGCTGCGTGTGTTGGGATAGGTAGGATTGAAAGAGGATTTGCCAGGTCACATTTGGTTCCCTTTGTCTGGGGAAGCGCACCAGGAAAAGCTATTCTGGAACAGAGCACGCAAGCTCAGCTCTGGAAAACATTGCGGTCTGTCCAACACCACGCACACTGGATGAACTCTTCCAGGGCATCCTCAGCATCACAGCGAGACATGGAGCAGCAGCAGGTCTTCACGCCTCTTATAAAATGTAGGAATTACTCAGAGAATTGCAGGTGATCTTTGTCACTGCAGTGACATCTTCATCCTGACTTACCCTTGAAAGGTGGGGTGGTTACTCCGAAGAACCTTTGCTGGGGATTCTGAGGCTGTAGTTGGTGCCTCTGTGGTGGGGATACAGCCCCTGAGTGCGTTGACATGGCACAGAGACAGGGTGGCAAGGCTTCCTCCAAGCTGCCTCATCGGGTTTGAATCTTAAATCTGCCCTTTCGGTGATGACGTGACCGTGAGCAGGACTCGAAATCGCTCTGTATAAATCTAAGTCAGGTGTCGTTTTCAGGTGGCATGGGGTGATGTGAAGCAGAAGCAGCTTAGTTCAGGTGAAACCTGTACCTCCCAGTGGCCTGTTCTAAAGACTCAGCTGCTGCTCTTGGTGCTGATGCTGGCATTGCCGTGAGACTGAAAGGCGGTACCCTTGCTGTGTCAAAAATGCTTAGAGTTAAACTAACAAAAATACTCCTAACACTTGTATTTACTGACTGCTAGTCAATAAATATAGTCTAGAAGAAATAAAAACACATAATTCCTGATGTCTGAGTATTTGCTTTAAACAAAGAACTTGTGTTTGGGAAAACATCTGAAGCTATTGAATGTGAGGAGATGCAGCATCTGCAGAAAGTGCTCACAGCTCTGAGGCTCTGGTATTTCTTTGGCTAAGGGCCGTGTTGCACCTGCTTTGATCTCCATCCGCCATGATTCTTCGTCTTCCCTTTGAGTCTTGTCTTTGGACTTGACTCTCTACTGAATAATAAGTTTATAATCCTTTTGTCCACCAACTCAAACAAAGTTATTTTTTGTAAATACTTGGGGAATCTAATAATAACTTAATGCATTACATACAACGGAATACAATTTTCATTTCTGGTAATTTTCTATACCTAAATATTAAACTTTTTTCTTATTAGTTTGGGACATACTTATTACTTAACTAGAATCTTCTAGAAACCATTATTTTTATTTTTTCCCTTGGCAAGCATAAAGTTTCAGTAACAATTGAAAATAGTAAGTGTGATTTTTATTGTCTAGCTTGTAGAGGGATTTTTATGAGAACACTGTTAAATGTTGACATCTGCTTTTTGGAATAAAAAGATTTGAAAGCTAGAGTTCTTAGAGCTATGAAATGTCTTGCACATCTCTGCTCGTCTACAGTGTATGGGGGTCCAGTATTGGGTAGTCAAAGATTAAAGCATAACTAGAGTTTTAAAATGTTGGCAGTATCTGCCTTGGCCAGTGTAAGGGACTGTGGGTCATTTGCATTTGAGAAGGTGTAGGTTTCTTTCTCCTCATACTAAAGACTACTGGTTCTGGGACAGTGTCTGCCTAGGCTCGTTGGGCCTGGTAGCCAGTGAATCCAGATATCAAAGGAAGTGCTTTTTTGCTGCCCAGGAAGGAACAGACAGCTCAGCATACTTTATCAGACTCTGGCCATAGTTCTGAGGACCCTAAGCTGTCTTTCTTGCTCTTTGCCCACCCTGTCTCCTCTCCCAGGTCTCCAGGTTGTCTTTTATATATGTTTAATAGTAAATACCATCAGTCTTTGTGATATAGAACTGGGACTTAGGCTCCATGATCAATAGGAATAGAGTAGTCTGTAGCAAATTACCAATAAACTTAGTCTCTCCTGCCCCTGTTTTCCTCTCTCCCTCTCCCATGACCCCTGAAGAATTTAATTCTCTGTGTTTTCATCTACTAGAGGCTACCTCTAATCTTTGGCTTCTGGATCCTTCCTCAAGTATCCAACCCATGCTTCGGTTGTCATTGGCCTTTTTCTCTTTTGCATATTCCCTTCCTAAGAACCTATGTTTAATGTACTATTTCCATTGTAAATAGACAGCCACGTCACCCTAAGATCCTGAATTTAATTGGCAACTGTGGAGTCACTTGTACCACATAAGGTAATGTTTGTGGGTTTCTGGAGGTTATAATGTGGACGTTGTGGGGATCATTAGGGTTTATACTGTTGTGATAAAACAATATGACCAAAAGCAACCTAGGGAGAAAAGGGTTGATTCCATCTCATCACTTTGAGTCCATCATTCAGGGAAGGCAGGGCAGGAACTCAAGGCAGCAACCTGGAGGCAGGAGCTGATGCAGAGGCCATGAAGGAGTGCTGCTTACTGGCTTGTTCCTTGAGGCTTTCTGTAGTGGCATTTCATTTGTATATTAATAAATAAAGCTTGCCTGAGGATCAGAAAAGTAAAAGAGCCACACTGGCCAGCCTTACAGACCAGGCAACAATTACACACACCCTTAATCCCAGTAGCCACACTAGTTTGCCATAGGAACCAGGCAGTAGTGATGCACACCCTTAATCCCAGAACTAGAGAGGATTATAAAACGGGAGGAGACAACCCTCAGTCTTAGTCTCATTCTGAGATTGCTGGAGGCAGGATCACCATTTTTGGACTGAGATCATGGTAAGAGCCAGTGACTGGATGTTTTGCTTTTTTGGTCTTCAGGTTGAACCCCAATTTATGTCTCTGAGTTTTTATTAATTGTGCTTCAGCTTTTTCAGCCTGCTGACTTATAGCATGCAGGACCAACCAGCTCAGGGGTGGCACTACCCGCAATGAGCTGTACCTTTCCATATCAATTATCAGTCAACAAAATGCATCATAGACTTGCTTACAGGCAAATCTGGTTAGGGCATTTTCTCAATTTTGAGATTCCCTTTCTCCAAATGACTCTAGCTTCTGTCAGTAGGCACAAAATTAACTTCTGTTATGACTGTTATGTCAGCTGTCTCTCCTGAAATCCCGAGTTCAGGTTTTCCACAAGGAAGCTATATCATGCGTTACAGGTTAATTTAAGACCTCAGGGTCAATCTGTATGGACAGTCCTCGGGTACATCCTGATTGACACTGGAGTTGAAGTTTATGAAATCTAAACCTGAAGCTTGAAACCCTTTCCAGAACCTAGCCTTTAGTATTCAGCTTTGGCTAGTGGCGGCATAGAGCATAAGGTCTACTCAGCACAAACTAGGTATTGTAGCAGACCTTTGGCTTTTACCACTGTCTTTGCCAAGGAACCCAAAAGTACCCTACTATCGATCTCTATTTCTGTTAGCTCCTTCTAATAGATTTCCAAAAGTAGGAATGACTAGAGTAAAAGACAGATATTGTTTTAAAATATTTTTCTGAATTTTATAATCTACCTCATTATAGTTTATAAAATATTTTAAGAATGGATTGGAATGCCACCTTTTGGGAATAACTATCACTAACACACACTTGCCAAAGGTCCCAGAATTTATTCCTGTGTTTGTATTTCTCTTACTTCAGTTTTCCCTTGCCTTTCTTTCTGCTTGCTCTTCTTGCTTTGAGTCAGGGATTTGACCCCTTAAAACCTCCCATCACCTTCTCACATTGAGAAGTAGATATTAAAAATGAAAAATTGACCTTGTTGAGGTAGGGGGCGTATCTCATGGGGTAGAGTGCTTGCCTAGCACGCCCAGAACTGTGGATTTAATCCTCAGCACCGTGCCGTTTCAGGCTTGATAGTGCGGATCTTTAATTACCAGCACTGGGGAGACTTGAAGATCAGGTATTGTAACATGTTTGAGGCCAGCCTGGGATACATGAAAATGTGTCAGAATAGGAAAAGAAAAGCTGACCATGGTAAGCCTTCCACTTAATCACCGTTGCGCTGAATAAGCTCTGAGTGCCCCGCAAGGCTTGAAGACAAGTCTCCTTGTGAAGTGGCCTGCACTGCTAGATAGATTCTAGTGTTACTGATGCCCTCTGCCCTGAGAAAAATAACCTTTTTATTTATGATGTCCTTGTTTTTACTTGGAATGGATACCCTCTTTTCTTCACCCCCTCTCCTTCATTTTCTTTAAAATACTTACTTGTTTTGTCATTTTCTCAATTATTTAAAAGATATATATTTTGATGTTTCATGTCCAGCAACACAAAAAGGAGACAGCATTCAATAGAAGCCTGGCACCTAGAAGGCCCAATTACCGATTTGTTTTTCTTTAAGAATTTACATTGTTTTTCTTACTTCATTCCTTGTTTATAGTCCAGAATAGGTTTTTGTAGTTAATAGTGTAACATTCTCTAGTATTTGAATTTTTTCTCAAGAACTTTGAAGTGCTTAATACTGTAAACCATAAGTATGATTTTATTTGCTAATTGTGTCTCTCAATCTCAACCATTATGCTACTTAAATAAGAAATGTAATACTTTGGGTAGCACTTAAAATAGTTCATATATAATATAAATTTGAATATTTTTACTTATTAATCTGTTTCTTTTTCTGCTCCTCATAATGCATTTCTAAAAGTAGGGATTAGAAGACTAGAAGGGAAGGACTATTCTCAAAGTACATTTTTTTTCTGATTTTTCTTATTTTCAACTTATAAACACTTGATATAAGAAAGACGAAATTATTTTTTAAAAAATAATGGATGTAATACTGCCTCTTGAACATAGCTCTTGCTAGTATTTTGGGAAATTTCCTCCACGGCCTTTTTCTTTTAGACTTCATTTTTATCTTATTGCTCCTGGCAGCCCCAAGGGAAGAGCCTGAGCCCGTCTTCTCCTACTTTTCCCCTGCAGTGTCTCCCTCCTCATGGCTTCCCTGTGGCCTTTTCCTCTGTCCACACTCCTGGGAGGGGCCTTCTGGGGTGGACTGGCCCAGTTTAAGTCTGAGGTAATCTCCCCTGCTCCAACAGCTTGAATTTAATTGCATTTACTTTAATTGCATTTTCCATCCCAACTCATGGCTGTCGATAATTTCACTGTGATTTTAGTGCTTATCATGCAGAAGCATGGAGGATTTAGTGTGGTCTAATTCGAGTTACAGCTTTTGTAGAGCAGATTTCCACCTGTGTTTTCCTATATACTAGCCTCCCTTTATGCTCCGCTTTCCTTTTTAATTTTCTACAAGTCCTTGTTTCCTTGTGATTATTCTTCCTCTGCTTGAGGGATTTAGTATTTCATTTAATACAAGTTTGGTAGGACAGAAAGAAAGAAAGAAAGAAAGAAAGAGAGAAAGAAATCTCAGTTTCTGAAACTATTCTTTAATTTTCTAAAGAATTTAATCACTTTAAATATTGCTCCTAATCTCTAATGTGTCACTGACGGGCTTAATTTTGCTTGTTTGGTTTGACCCTTGATGTCCCTGGCTGCTTTGAAGAATGTCAAGGGTTTGAGAAGACAGCATGGCTGTCATGTATATTGTCTGTTTGATGTGCAGAGAGAGTTTTGTTTTGTTTTGTAATGTGTGGATTTCCTTTCTTGGATCTGACTCGTTCTTTTCAGTGATTTCCTCTCCCTCGTGTTTGTTTCCATTTTCCTTTCTGTTATGTCTACACTGCATACGGATGCTGGGATGCTGCGTGTTGACCTCTCTCCTGCTGGTTGCACCCCAGTGCCCAGTGTATCTCTTGTGTGCATTCTGCACATTTTCCCCTTTGGAATCTATTTGCTGATTTCTTTGTTGTAATTTTCTACCTTCTCAAGTGCTTTTTCATGTTTTTCTCTTTTTTTGGGATGTACTCTTAGGTATGTTAAAGTTATCAGCTCACACCAGAATTTGGGCCATTTCTCTTAGGGCTTAGTCACATGACTTTGTCTCTTGAGAGGAGTCCTGATTTGTATTGAGTGTTAGATATTGTGTTGAAATTATACTTTGTTAGATGTCATCGCTGTAACTTGGAATGTGCTGAATTGAGGCTGAAGAATTTAATCTCTTTTTTTATCTAGCTTTTTAGCTGTTACTCTGTAGGCCCCCTTCTAATTTTTAAATTCACCAGGAATCAGTATGTTATTTTAATGTTCACATTGAATAAAATTCATGAATTAATTTGGGAGGGTTTTACATTATTTAGGATTTTTTCTCCTTTTATTTTTCTCAGTAATAATTTTTCAACTTCTGTACTGACTGCTCAATTTGATATAAAACAAATTTATAAAACAGTTAATTCATTGCTTCTGATTAATTTTTTAATCATCTTAACTATCCTCATTCTGTGTATTTTCCATATGACAGGAACATATGTATTTTTGCTTGATCTGAAATTGAAATAAGTTATCAGTTTGTTTGTGTTTCTTCCCTCTCTTTTATAGGTGTTTCCATGTCAGGAGGGACTGTGGTTTACATACATACATTCGTAGCCACACATACAGGAAGATCTCCTTCTCTTCTTTCTTCCTACTTTGATTGTAAGCCTGTGGTTACCTTGCATGTGTGCATCTTCTGAGCTAGAGTATAAATCCCCTAACTTGTGCCCCACTACCATGTCACCAGAACCTTTGGGTCAACGTGTCAGTGATAACCCATTTGTCATCCTTTTGTCTAGGTTTGCATATGTTACACACACACACACACACACACACACACACACACACACACACACACACACACGTAGCCGTACCGTATGTTGGGCTGGTTGACTCGCTCATTGCTCCATCTGGTGTGATGCTATCCCAGGATCTTTGAATGGGCTGCCATGGCCAAGAAGTAGGTGATGGTGGAAATGAGTGGTTACCAGGCTCTGTTTCTGACAGCTCTGTAAGGTGGTTTGCTCAGCATTGTGCTTTGCCCTGAATCTTGGCTTTTCATTTTATTTTGGCCTTCAATGTTTCTGACTCCCAGGTCCCAGGAGTCACAGGACTTTGGCTTTTGAAATCTAACATCTTCAAAAGACCATCTTTGTTTTTTATATCTTTATTTTCCTGGTAATTGTTATCATAAGCATTTTATTCTCATAGAAATGAGGTAAAAAGTAAAACGACTTCAAATCTAGAATTTCCCGTGTTTCTTAACATTTTAATCTGTGTATTTCCATAGTCTGACTGCTGAACTCCGTTCTTTAGATTATGTTTCAGTGTGAATGGTGAATATATTCTCGTTTGAAATGAAATTTTTAATGTGCTGTCACTGTTAAGAATCACACAAAATGAGCTCCGGTCTTTGCTTTGTCCCTAACTTTCTGTGTGACCGTGGATGGGTCTGTCAGTTCCCTCCTTTTTACAGAGGATTTGATTAACTACCTTTGTGTATTTTGAGGAGTAAAAATAATCAAAATGAAATGCCCTAATAAAATTATAAAGCCCTACAATAGTAGGTATTATTTATAAATGATAAATTCTACAAGTCAAAATTTTCTATGTTCTTCATTCATCAGCTATATCTACTGAACATTTTTTTCGTGAATTTTGATCTTTCTTACACATAAAAATATGTAGTGTTTCTAGAATGTTCCCTCACTGACTTACTGCATACAGTGAGGTCATAAGATTAATCCCTTCGTAAACATTGTAAGGGATGGTTTTTATTAATGTTCTACCATTTTTGTTTATAAGTTTTCTTTTACAGGTATATTTTAAATGTAGCACTTTTTGTTCATCCCAAGTTTCCTGAGAAGAGTCTCTGTGAGCATGGTCAGGACAGCTGAATAGAAAGTCCTTCGCATGGACTCAGCAGTGTGGGAATCTCGACAAAGAAGCCCAGCTGCCAGAATGGCCGACATGTCCTTGGCTATGAGCAGTGTGGTTAAGAAAATGTCTCAGTGTTACGGTGATTTTAGCTGAATAAGTCTTGGTGACATGCCTGACCCGGTAGCACCTCCCTTGTGAGAAGGATGAAATGGTGAGCCTTCCAGAGCTCCACACAATCCCAAAGACTGTCCCAGACATAAGGAGCATTCTACACAGTCCCAAAGACTGTCCCAGACATAAGGAGCACTCCACACAATCCCAAAGACTGTCCCAGACATAAGGAGCACTCCACACAATCCCAAAGACTGTCCCAGACATAAGGAGCACTCCACACAGTGGTTACTAGGCCCCGAATGGTTTGTGCCATAGACAGCTCAGTGATTGCTGCTGTTGTCCTTCTTAACATGATGTCAGTTATCGCTGCCCAAAGGGTGAAGGAAGTCTGAATGTCCTCCTCCTCGGTGGGTTTCAAAGGACAGACGCTTTCAGCAGTGAGATCCTGGTTCCTCTGTTAGTCTCCAGATTGGCATGAACATTTGCCTGGCCTTTCATTGTTTTTCTCCTTGCTAAAGTCCATTATTCTCCTGTTTTGTAATTTGATTGACAGATAACAAATGAGGGCTTTTTCTTCATGAGATGAGCTGTTCTTCTAAAGAATTGAAATAATTGCCCATAACACCAAGTTGTGGCACCCTGTTGTCACAGTGAGAACTGAGGGGCCAGACATGACTTGGTGACAGACAGTGTCTCAGGAGCTAATGGGCATGTGAACGAAATTGGAGGAAAGAGGCTATTAACAAAACAAGGTCCCTGTTCAGTCAGGAATTACATAAAGGAGAAACAAACCCTCCCCATTTCCAGAATATCAGTAATATTCTTGTTACTATGGAGATAAGTAGGTAAGTGATAATGATCTATTGAAACTTGTCCTTCACACCCAAAGAGCTTGAAAGGATTCATGCTTACTCTACTCCTACGATGTTCATGCCATTGTTGCAACAGTGGCATGCCTTGCCGGTTATTCGTTATTGTGACTGGCAGGGTTCCTACCAGGGTGAGGTTGGTGGTTGCCTTTCTCCTCTGGTATCCTGTACAGCACCTTCTCATATATGTGAGATACCTGGGGGGCGGAGGTCAGTCCTGGTTTGATTTGTCCATGTTCTTGGGTGTGTGGTGTCTTCAGCAGTAGGGTCTTAACCAAAAACAGACTGTACAAAATTCCCAGATAATTAGTATTTTTTTTTTTTGGAAAAAGAACTCCTGCTGAGAGTTTGGCATTGTTGCTCAGGTGATAACTTGACCGCCAAACATGGTCATAGCCAGGAAATTTAGGTAATTTGGAGGGTCTACTTATTCATAAGAAAATGTAACTCATGATTATTCTTTCTCTGCATTCCACTTAAAATGTAAACTAGGAGTTCGTGTGTATGCCAGACAAATTTGTATTGTCAGGTCCTTGAACAGCATGCTGTGAATCTCTAATTACGTTAGAACTTATTTTCTTACCCCTGCGTTTTACTCATTAATATTCTACATATTTAGTTTTTTAATAGATTCTTGGCACAATAATTATATAATCATTCAATACAGTAGAAACATCATTATGGTCAAATACTAATTATCTACTTAAATGAAACAAAACAAAACCTAGTTTACAGCTTACTGTAGGATGTGCTTTCATATGGTACAGAACCAAATGTATGCTTAAAACTGTGAGTGTGAGTCATTTTTCAAATTTTCTTTCAATTGGGAAGGAATCAGTGCT
>PVIU01021135.1:0-32268 GCA_004026605.1 Ondatra zibethicus | reverse complement strand
CTGGGGAGAGCTTGGGGGAGTTGGAGGGTGGAGATGGAGGAAGGGTGGGTATTGAAGAAGGGAATAATATATCTACATTAAGGGAATCATTTTAGGATTGGCAAGAGTCTTGGCTCTAGAGGGGATCTCAGGTGTCCACGGGGATGTCCCAGCTAGGTACTTGGGCAGCAGAGGAGAAGGTGCCTGATCTAGCCTTGTCCCATAGTCACATTGATGAATATCTTGATCATCACCATAGAAATTTTGTCCGATGGATGGAGATAGAGACAGAGACCCACATCCACATCAGAGCAATGGACTGAGTTCCCAAGGTCCAGTCGAAGAGCAGAAGGTGGGAGTAGATGAGCAAGGAAATCGGGACCGGGAGAGGCTGGTCCACCAACCGACACAGTGTGCCTGATCTAATGGGAGCTCACCAAATCCAGCTGGACTGGGACTGAATGAGCATTTGATCAAACTGGAATCTCTGAATGTGGCTGTCAATGGGGGCTGACTGAGAAGCCAATTATAATGGCACTGGGACCTATCTCTTCTGCATGTATTAGCTTTTTGGGAATCTAGTCTATATGGATGCATACCTTCCTAGGCCGGGATGGAGGGGGGAGGGCCTTGGGCTTCCCACAGGTCAGGGTACCCTGCCCACTCTTAAGGAAGCAGGGGGAGGGAAGAGGCTTAGTGGGGGAGCAGGAGGGGACTGGGAGAAGGGGAGGAAGTGTAAATTTTTTTGAATGAAAAATAAAAGAATATAAAAAGATAATATTATGATAAATAAAATGAAATAATCCAAGCACCAAAAGGCAAACATCATTGAGAGGTGAGGTACTTAGAGCAGTAAAATTCATAAGGACAAAAAGTAGAAATGAGTGGAAAAGTCGATCATTTGGGAACTTATTGGTTAATGATATTATGGTTTAAGAATGGCAGGTCCTCAAAGTCTTGTGGAGTGAAGAATTTGATACCTGATGTAACAGTGTTCAGAGGTGTGACCTTGAGGGAGTAATTGGACCAAGAGTGCTCACTAATCTACTGATGAGCTTATATCTGAATGAGATACCAAAAGACAGGGTCTAGTTGGAGGAAATAGGTCATGGTGGCTCATGAATTTACAGGCTATTTTAGGGCCTTAGAGCTTTCCTCTGTAGTCCTCTTTCCTGGTTGCCATGAGGTGAGCAGCATCCTGCTGTTCATGTGTCATCATCTTCTGTCTCACCTCAGGTTCCATTTGATGAATACAGCTGACCATGGACTAAACTCTCTGAAACTAGGAGCTGGAAGGAAGCTTATGTTGATTTTCTCAAGTATTTCATGAGAGCCAGAGAAAATTGAAGACTAGAAACAGCCAAATGAGTCTTAGAGTCTCAGTTTGGAATGATGAAAAGGACTGGAGATGCATTGTGGTGATGGTTGCACTAGAATATCAAGGTATTTAACACCATAGACTTGTATACTTGATCTGTACATTTATATGTGTGTGTGTGTGTGTGTGTGTGTGTGTGTGTGTGTGTGTGTGTGTGTGTGTACTCATAGTAAAATATTTCCTAGGGTAGCTTTCAGGTTGACAGTATGGTGCCTCTGAGTTATTTCAAGATATGAGATGAACAACGGGTTAGAGAAGTGTGTATTTTGTTGGCTTCCTATTGTAAGTCATACTTTCACAGCATGATTCCATGTGGACAAGGGCCTATAAACATATAAAGTTTCCTCCATTATAGCATGCACACCCACCAATAATGCCTAAATGGTTGATTGTGTTCAAGAAAAAAAATTGAAAAACGAAACCCCTATAGGTTAAGAGAATAGACTATCTGTCTTGGGTAGAGACCTAACATTCTGATTGGCCTGATTCAATCATCTTGGTTAAGGAACCACTGTAAGAAGGCAGGCTCACCTTACAGAACATCAAAGAGATAGGTAGAATAATTAGTTCTTTAATGAGAGACTACTATTCTTTATCAGAATCCCCATGCCTAGTGCAGAAGCTTACAGACTGTATGTAGTAAGTCTGCCCACTTTTCTGAATTAAAAGCAAAAACATTTTCTTAACTTCAGTCTGTATTCTAAGCCTGCTTTCCTTAACACTGGGCAGTTCCCTCAATATTTTCCTCAATTCTTAATCTGTATCTAAAGCTTCCCTCCCTGCTAGGTGGCTGCTTGAGGTTATGATTCTGACCTCCACAGCCAGCTTCAATGGCATAGCTTTTTCTCTTTCTCCTCCATTCTCCTCCTTTGGGTAGCAGCTGTTGTTTTACAGCCTGCCTGCCTCCTTATGATTTTTCTTTTGAACTCTAATAAAATTGTCCTTATGCTTTAATTTGAATCCATTCTTAAATTTTATTATTAATGAAACTAAGAACTGTGAGGATCGTTCCTGTATCTCTCAATCATAAAGCTAGGCTCTGAGTCCTAATATTTACACACACACACACACACACACACACACAATTTTTTCATACTTTGAATTAAAACTGAGGAGAATCTTCTGTTTCTACCCTGCCCATAGTATAGCATTGTTACGACTTATGAGAAACAGAAGTACAAAAGCCGGAAGGTAGACATACAGAGATTATTTTGCTATAATAGCTAGAAAGTAAAGTCTTTGTCTTCACATTGGGCTTCTTTGGATGGACCACTAATATTCCCAGCATGAGATTTCACTGAGCATCCCTAGTTCTCGGTGCCCATCAGAAGATGATAGTATCGCCGGGCAGTGGTGGCACACGCCTTTAATCCCAGAACGTGGGAGGCAGAGGCAGGCAGATCTCAGTGAGTTTGAGGCCAGCCTGGTCTACAAGAGCTAGTTCCAGGACAGGTACCAAAGCTACAGAGAAACCTTGTCTAAAAAAAAAAAAAAAAAAAAAAAAAAAAAAAAAAAAAAAAAAAAAAAAAGAAGTAGATGGTAGTATCATCACCAAATAATAGGCTTTAAAACATAGATCAATTAGATTGTACTTGGACAGGTATCCTAACCTCCTTTATGATACTGCTCCCAAAAAGAGATCATTGTCCCAGCTCATGTATACCCATGAAAATGTAGACTTTGAAAGTAGTGTTAGCTATTTGTTTAGTTGTACTCTGAACAAAGAAAGCCAGGAAGTATTATGGCAGGACTATTTTTACACAATAAATACATTTTGGTGTTTCAGTTTCCTTGCCTATCAATAAGTATTGATTTATCTGTAACGGTGATTAGGACTAATTGGGAAAAAATTCTTATATGGAATGGTCACATATTAAGAATATATCCTTGGAAACATAAATACAGATAGAAAGCAAGTTATTCTGAATTCTAGAGCTTGGACTTTGTAAAGGAATTGACAAGAAAAAACCTGATGTTGAGGATAGCTCAGTTATAATCAGTTGCTGAAGCTATTCTGACAATCAAGTGCAATGCAGAAGGGCAGACACATTCTCAGGAAAGGTTAGGGTTTCCTTGGCAACTATCAAATGCATTGTTAATATCCCTAAGGAAGTTTTTGGTCAATAATGACTGAAGTACTATAAACTATTTTTAAACTATTTTTTGAGTTAATTCTATTCTCCTTTCAAAATTCTTTTTCCCTTAAATTTATTTTAATTACTTAATTAATGGTTACCTAGTGAAGGTTACTGACTCTTCTGTTGAAAGAAAGGTTTTGACTTTCTGTCAAACAGAATTAAAGATGTCAATGAACATATAACTGTTTTGAAAAGATCTGAGAAAATTCTAATGTAAAGGAGGAATCAATCCAGAAAATAATCAACCAAATTTGCAATTACAAGTGTCTGAATAATCTGATTATTAATATCAGTTATAGAATTTTCATATTTGCAAACCTCATAGCAATTCATTTGTGTTAGTTACCCCACAAATCAATCCAATTAAGACTTTTAATAGCTCTCTTTACTCTATGGATGAAAAACTTGAGACTACCAGTTCTGGGCAAACATGCTTTTAATCCCAGGACTCAGGAGGCAGAGGTGAGTAGATATGTGTTTGCTCAGTCAGTCTGTTCCTCATAAAGAGTGTCAAGCTAGCCAGGCCACCTAGTAATAGCCCTTCCTCAAAAGCAAATGAACAAAACAAAAATACTGAAGACTAGTAACAGAAAATCAGAATTCTTGCCCATTTATTAGCAGGTGATCATTAACAAGTTTGAGTGAAAATGAGAAGAGATGGAAGTTATTATATCATTACAGTTAATACACCACATTACAGATGTTTCTCAACTTACCAGAGGGCTTGTTGCTAAAATTCTTTCCCAAAGGGAAACCTAGGGAACATCTACCTCTTCTCCAGAGATTCCAATGCCAAATTGAGGCATGACTCTTCCAAAGTTCACTCCAAGAGAAGCAATAAGCTTCCTTGCAGAGCATGGGTAAGGAGTTACTTACAGGGATGTGGTTGTTCCTCCACCACAAACAGGTCATCTGTGGAAAGCCTTTAAGCTGCAAGTATAAGGGCTTCCCCACAGCTATATAGATGGAACTACCCTTTCCTTGTCTCCCTTAGACTATATATTCTAGCCTGTCTCCAAGGCTGAGTACAATTAAGGCAAAATTGTAGACAACAGCTGTATATAACAGAGAGCAGCTGGATATTCATGTGAGAGTCCACTGACCCGCCCCATCCCTCCATGAAGGTGTATAAATAGACAGCAAGTACAGATTGGATAATCTTTCTGCAAAAATGTGCAGCTGAATCCAAGATGATGGTTTCTTGGATGATAGGACAGTCACTCACAAGGCTGTCTTGATAAATTCTTCTGAAATTAAAAAAAAATCAATAATTTGAAAATGTATTAAATAATCCTCAAGCATTATAGCTTAGTCAAGTTTATCCTGAACATGCTCAGAATATCTACATTAGCCTATACTTAGGAAAAGCTAATGCAAAGCATATTCTGTAGCTAGGTGGTGAATATCTTACACACATTCACTGGTGGATGCTTTATAGATACTATGGCACACAAAAAACAAATAGTTCCCAAATTCTGGCAGCACAGCACACTGTAGAATTTTGTATTGCTTACCCTGTGATCATGCAGCTAATTGGGAGCTACAGGTCATTGCTACCACCCAGCATTGCAGGAGTATCATACTACATGTCACTAACCTGGGGAAAGATCAAATTTTAAAACTCAATGTATTATTACTACTGAATTTGTACCATGTTCACATAACTTTGAATTTAAAAAATTACCAGCTAAAACATTACAAGTCAAACCACTTGAAATCAAGCCATGATGTGCAGCGCCATCTCTATTTGGAATCTACTAAGTCCTGCTTGATAGCATTCTTGGTGCCGTAAGAATCTGGTGGCAGACAAGATAAAGCAGTCAAGTCTTTACCCAGGCTAAAGATGTGTGAGAAACCCTCTGATACTAAGTTAATCAATAACAACTTCATTGATACTTTCAGTTGAAGACACTGAAAGCGTTTTCAGAATACGTTCTCAACTCTACCAAATTTCAGCAGTTCTTTTAAATGATAAAAATCAGTCAAGAAATGCACTTTATTCAAAATGATTTTCTTACCAGACATTAAAAATATGGTTACTTTTACCAAGGACATAACAGCTAACATGACTTGTATTATTAATTAGCTTTTACTAAACATTGCCAAAAGCACACTATTGATTGTTTAGTATTCACTCATACAAAGGTGATTATCTTAGAGAGGTAAATGAAAAAGTAACTTCAATAATGCAATTTGAAACTTATATCTGTCTCAGTGGTAGGCATCAGAGTACAACTGAAAGGAAAATAGGAATAAGTTTGTAAATGACTGTGTATTTTTTAAGAACAGCCTTGAGATTCATATTGCTTTACTTATAAGTGATCTTAGCTTCATCCTTTTCTTTGTCTTACAAATCATCATGAGTACGCATACATGCTTCATGAGTTTAAAGCTTTTTTTTCCTAAACATAAAATTTCTCCAACCAATTTGTGTGTCTGGGAATCAGCCCTTTAGCACTATAAACAATTTTTAATTACAAGATTGGATGCTTTAATTAACTCAAAATACATACTCCTCCAGGAAGTATGTGTTCATTTTAGCACCTGGTATGTTCAGGATGCTAACAGAAACAGAGACACTAGCAAGGGAAGAGTCAGCTAAGCTACTTCCTTTGATTTCTTTTGTTCCCTTTGTTGGTTTTTAACAGAAAAGGGAAACTCGGTGTTCTAAGAAAGGGGTTAAAAGCAATATACTGTTACCACTATTGATTTGAATATATTTTGACTGCTCTTAAACAAAATAAATTTCATCTGTGATTTAACACTAGATACACAAATTTCAAGAAGAAATATTCTTCATCATCATTATCACCAAGAATAATATCTAAATGATCATACCATGTATTTTACAGCAAACTAGTTAGAAAATATATCTATCTTTAATTGAATCATTCTCCTACCACATAAAGCATCTGGTACATGATGTAGAACACAACAGTTACTCAGTGTCAGACCTTTCATGTACTAATGCACCTACCTATAAGTTCTTCCCACAGTTAGCCATAATTCTCCCTTTGCCACTTTTTGAAGGAAGTGGAGTTGGTTATGGTCAAGACAGGAAAATAGAGAAAATTATGCTGTGGTAGCTATTTGTGCTATCCAGATAGCAAAGAGGATCTGTGTAAGTAGTAGTAAATTAGCCAAACAAAAAAAAGATGGAAAATAAGAATAAGAAGTTGTAGTGGAAGAAGATATAATGACACCATATTGAGGACCACTTTGACATCAAGAGCGATCAAGGCCTGGGAAAAGAGTCACACTTCTGATTTCTAAGTAAGCCATGACACTCTGAAGCTTTGACTCATGTAGTCAGCTTCTGGACAAAAAAACCCAAAGGGATTTCCTGTGACCAGCTTTTCATGTTTTGTGTTACATGACACTATATTATAACTTCCAAGACTGACGAAATTAATGGCCCAATGAAAAAGCAGATAGGCTTGTGTGGAAATTACAAGCATCCCTAGAACAATGAGGCAAGAGAGTCTGACCCACCAGGAGAGTATTGTTTAGGATGATAGCACCATGTTAAATGTGTCTGTGAATCATGGGTGAGGTGCAGCTATTACCTTGCCTGGGAACTTGAACCCCTAAGCACCATGAGGAAAGGTTGAAAGATAATAGATCAGAGACAAAAGTTGACAGATCCATGAAGAAAAGGCAGAATTCACAAGGCAATGGGAAACTGAAGTCGAAAGCTAAGAGCACTCAGCAGCAATAGATAGGCAGAATTGCTATAAAAGTTAAGTGGAAACAAAAGAATTATTTACTTCTAGATCTGGGTGTGGAGCACTCAAAGCCAATAGTATCTATGATCTTTTTGGCTAAGACTGACATGATTTCTTGTGCTTCCTTGCTTTCTGATTTATCTTTCCAACAGCCACATTGCCTGGGGGAAGGTGAGATTGCTACTGCCCCTTGCAATATGAAATTACCAACAAACACATGGGACAGTAGACATCCTGTCACTGTTCCCTTTCCTTATTGCTATTGCTAGTGTTATACTTCAGAGAAAGGGCAGGGAGTGCTGCAGTTCAAATCAAGAACCCCAGGAAATCTACCAGCTACATTGTTTATGTCCATAAGTAAGAGAAAATCCTGCATTTTAAGATCTTAAAAATAGGATGCTCCAAATCTTGTCTACCAAGATGTCCACAGAAAAGGCAGTTACTGGTATGTATGTCAAAGTACTGCCTGCTTCTCTACAGTTCCATGGTCTCTGCCTCTGCCTCTGCCCTTCTTGGTGAATGACCATCCTTATCAAGCCTGTGGAAGGGTTGTGGAAATAGGTCCCATAGGCAAATGAAAAACATTGTCCGGAAGCCTTTCCAGAATCAGATCATGTGCTGGTGCTAAAGCCATCAAGCTTTGAGAGAAGAGTAGGATGGCCAGAAATGATGAGTTAGGGCTACTTCCTGTTGATTTTAATGGGTTCATTCTTACCAGAGGGGAAGGATATGGGTATAAAATCTGGATTCCATTAATTAAAAAAAAAGAGAGTTAAGGAAGCATATGTTGGCTGAGCCAGCATTAACATGTGTTTTAGGAGCCATGTCCCATACCTAAAGACAAAGATAAGGAGATCTCTGGGGACCTTTTCTGACATTCTGAAGGAAGGACACAGGGCTACCTCCTACTTTACTTCTATAAGTAAAGAAAATTCTCACAACAAAATTACCTCTTTTTGCTATTTCTCAAATTATGTTAATGAACAACCCACTGTTCCCATATAAGCTTATGCCACTTAAACTAAGAGGACACTAACTGGCTGTCTAATCTATGCAAGTTACTGTGCTAGATGCTGGTGATAAAGTGTAAACACTACATACTTTTCTGTGGAAATCTAGTAGTGCTTGTCTCAACCCCTCTCCAGAAGAGCCCCAATTTCCTGTGTCCCTTTTAGGCAATATAAGACAGGGTTAACCACCATGGTATCACTATCATCTAATGTTAGATTGATGTTTCTTAACTGTTAAAAGAATGATGTATACAAAGAATATGTTATATGGAGGAAATAAAAGTCGAACAGTCTTACCTTGCTACTACTACGACGTGATGGGACTGGCTTTATTGTTTTGTTATACTGGTTAATTGTTTTTTTATAGCAATTTAATAAAGATTTAGAAATGGTTGAAAGGCTGAGGTGATGGCTTAGTGAGTTAAGAGTGCTTATGTAAAGAAAAGTGAAGAGCTAAGTTCAAATCCCCAGTATACATTTCATTTAACAGTTTGGGCAGAGACACACATACTTTTACCCTATTATTATGGTTTACAGAAAGACAGATTCAAAGGGCTTGGTGATCAGCCAGCCCTGCAAAAATGGTAAGCTTCTGGTTCAGTGAGACACCCTATCTCAACGCAGTAAGGTAGAAAGAGATAGAGGAAGACACCCAAAACCTTCTTCTGGCCTCTGTATGTACACTCACAAGCACACATGCCATACACTTAAATCCATGCAATGCACACACACACACACACACACACACACACACACACACACACACAAATAAATAAATAAATGTTTAAACTAAAATAATATGTATCATTTTAAATATTTATCTTAGTCCAATGCAATTACTGTTAAGGAAAATTCTCACTTGAATTTTAAAATGATAGCATGATCATCATCAAAAAAGAAGTATTAGGTTACTGTACACAAACTATAGGAGTGTTTCTAAAAGGAAAAAAATAAAACTTTTCTAATGGTTGTAACTTACCACTAAATGTCATCATGTGAACTTATGCATGAAACAGAAAAGACTTTTGTTCTTTTTCTTCTCTTTCCTTTGAAAATAAGCTCAACCATGTACTTCTTTTAACTATGCCCAAGGACAACTTTGAGACTTTTTAACAAGAACAAGCAAGAAAATCAAAGGATGCAAATTTCCGTTCCTACAAAGGTCTGTAAGTGTCTGCAGCAAAATATTAGTTCAAGAATGTGTTGGCTGTTGTTGATGAGATGGCAGCTCAACATAGCTTTCCTATTCGAAAGTATCACAATAGGCAAGCAATTATTTGTTATATGGCAATTTCTATTAGAAATATCCAAAATACCTCTACAGTCATTTCACCAGAAACCCTAAGTCCCCAAAACACTCCATTAAAATTTCAACAAAAATCTCTTCCAGGAAGAAAATCTGAATGAACCTATTTTCATGAAAATATTACCTTTAATTCTAACCAATTTTATAATAAAAATGAACTTCAAATTATGAAGAGTAAAAACTATAATTTTATTACTAAATGTTCTAGCTTGATTGTTGTTGCTAGAATAGAACATTTCATCAGAAGCAGCCTGGAGCGACGAGGGTTTCTTTGGCTTACATGATATAGTCTGTGATCTGCGGAAGCCAAGGAAGGAGCTCAGTCAGGAGCTTGGATGCAAGAACTGAAGCAGAGACCATGGAAGAATGCTGCTCACTGGCTTCCTTCCTCTGGTCTGCTTGGCTACTTTTCTCATGCAGCCCAGGTCCACCTGCCCAGGTATAGCACTGCCCACAGTGGCTGTACCCCCTTCATCAACTAGAAATCAATCAAGAATGTGCCCACCAACATTCACATAGGTCATGTAATGAAAACAGTTCCTCAGTTACAGTTCCCTATCCCCAAGTGTGCCAAGTTGACAACTGAAGCTATAACACTAAACATAATTTTCTTTATCATCCTGAACAATCAACTTAAGTATAGTTTTTTAATTGCACTCAGTTTTTTAAAAGTTTATAGTATGCAGGCTTATCATTTTAGTTTATGTAGTTGGGTATCTGGGTTATGATTCAAAAAGTGGCAACCAATGTTGGGTACCAAATATGTTACCAAGGAATTAGAGGTCCCTTTTGTGGGTTCTTAGTCTTACTAATAAAAGAATTTAAAAGTGGAATCTGAAGGAAGCTTGAAGGCTATCTTCTTGTATTTTGAGAGAAAAATAACAATAGAGCAAGCTATCAATCATAGCAGGATGGAGACAGATAAGAAGAAGGGAGATAGTTATGTTTTTTGAGTTAGGGACCAAAAAGACAGTCACCAATGGAGGTCAGCAAAATAGTTGCTTGGGGAGAAATGTATCTCCAGAGAAAGAGTAACAGCACCCAATTAGCCCAAGAAAGCATGTTTAGGATTTTGGATGATATCTGAAGAAGGAAGAGAAGAGGAGGGAAAAGCTCTCCCTTTTTAATTAAAACTGAGAGAAGTGAGCAGGCTAAGCAGTAACGATCTGTAACCAACTACATCAGGAGTAATTCTCCTGGGATATATGAGCACATTATCTAATTAAGGAGAAAATTATTCCGCCCATCACTTTTGTCGTGAATCAGTCTTCTTGAGGGGTGCTTCCCTACCCAGATGATTGGCAGACCCCTTTGGATTCACTCAATGCAAGGCACAATAGTATTTTGGGTAGTTCAGGGATGGAACTCAAATTCTTTCTTTTGACCAAGAGGAAGTTGTTTTCCCTCAATGGGACTCAAAAAACCCTGATCCCATTACCTTTTCATATAATACTATAAGTCTTAAGGGGGAGGGGAGCAGAGCTGATTCTGAGAGAGCATTCCATCCTCAATGGACTCTAAGAATGTTAATGTCTGTCTAACTATCTACCATCAGAAAGACCTTATTATTTGATTAGGGAAATTAGACCCAATTTAACTAGTTCTCATTTAAAGCTCCAGTTAGAGAATAAAATTAATCATACACCCAAGAGTTTCTTTATTTTGTTCTATTGTCATTGTTATCATTTTACTTTTAATTGAAGCACATTTATACACATTTACAAGATATCGTGTGATTTTTCAATGTATGTACACCATGCACAATATTCAAATGAGGGTAATTAGCGTATCCATCACCACAAATACTTATCATTATTTTGTGTTGAGAAGGTTCAAAACCCTCCTTCAGGCTATGTTGAAATGCACAAAAGAAAATGATGGCCAAGGATGGTCATCCTACTTTCCTTGAAGGAAACTTGAGTACTGGAAACGTGGCTCAACAATTGAGAGCTCTTGTTACCCTTGCAGAGAGAAAAATAGTTCAGGTCCTAGTATCCTTATCAAGCTGCTCACAAACAACTCCATTTCCAAGTACAAGAGATGAGACATTGTCCTCTGGTATTCTCCTTGGGCACCTACACATACGTGTTTGTATACTCACACGGCTACACACACTCACACATAAATAAAAACAAAATAAACAAATCTTTAAAAAGAAAAGATAAACTCTAACTGCACAATTGAGCATCTTATCACGTTGCATTTGAGAAAGAACTGAGTTCTCTTACTATGGAAAAGCTTGCCAGCCCAGTTTATAATTGGGACTCGTAAGGTGATGCAAGGATTTTGGCCCAAATACTCACTCCATCTTTAAACAAGTAACAAGTGAGTTTTTCCTTGACTGACAGTTGTCTATTCAATCCCATAGGTTCACAGATGAAATTGTAGGCTGAAATGCTAGAAAACCAGTAATTAGTTTGGGATGGCAGTTAAGGGGCCTTCCTGCTTGTCTGAACATCTGTTGAGCAGTCCTGGGAGTGGGGGTGGATGACAAGGATGATTCCCTTTGATGCAAATAGTAAAAGGTTACCATTACTCTAGGAGTTTGACCAGACCTGGGTAAGGAGTAAGGAATTATCCTGGGAGGTGTAAAAACATGGTATCATCAGCTGATCTTTTTCTTTGTGGAAAGCTCTTTCTAAAACAGCTTCTTGACTTTGTCCTTAGGTTTCTAAGGCGTTTGTTTATGTGTCACCTTCACACCAAATCTGTATGCAAATCTTATTGAAAGTTTGAAATCGCCCCCTCTCAAGTCTATAATTTTTCTCATTTGCTGCTTTATTTTCTCTACTTAGCTGTTAATACTATTTAGAAGTTAATATGAATATATGTGTCTATGTGCATGTGTTAGGCTTTATTGTCTATATTCCACACGAGACTGTAAATTCCATATGAGCACAGATTTTTGTCCTCGACATTCATTCTTGTGGTTCTAGTTCTTTGAATATGAACTGGCACATTAAAAAAATGAAGGAAGGAAAGAAGGAATGTATAAGAGAAGAAAGAACAAAAAGAAAGGAAGCCACACCAGTGAACGTGGGTGATTCCAGATACTAAAATCCCCTTTCTTTTTCCAAATTTGACTAAAAAATTTCAGTTCTTTTTCATTAAAATAGAAGTGATTTAGAGAATACTCTACCTCCTTTAATTATTGAAAAGAACTCAATTAAATAGAGCTGCCTGCTAGTAGGATGAAGGGAGCTTCAGTCAGTTAGCAAGAAGGAGAAAGGTTATACTGAATCAGCAGGGATGCCAAACAGCTTGGTGGCAAGGTGTTTTTAAATTATTTTATTACACACTGTTAACTGATGCAGAATCAAGGGTGTAGAAAAAAAGTAGCATGGCCATGGTGGGAGGAAACAGGAGGGTTATTACATATACTTCAATCATTTTTGTTGTAAGAGAAAAGGTGTTTTCAAAAAACTGATTTTTTTTGTTTTTAATCACTTGCATAGGCTGTACATGTTACAAGATTTATTTTAATCTCAAAACACAATACCTTTGATTAACAGATGCAAAAGTGTAGTTCTATTAGAAGAGTGTGCTCTATCATCATCACTGTGTGTGCATGTGTGTGTGTGTGATGAATGTGTGAGTGTGGGCATATGCCTGTCACCACACATGTGTGCAAGTCAGAGAGCAACTTTTGGGAGTCAGTTCTCTGCTTCCAGGGATCAAAGTTAGATCATGGGGCTTGCCTGGCAAACACTTTTGTCTGCTGGGTCATGCCACCTACTTAACTTTAATACCAACTAAGGATAGCATGTGTGTGGATGCATACACACACACACAAACACACACACATACAGTGTTTGCTGAAATAATTATCAACACACTGAAAACCAGATGCACTAGAAAAAATGTTCATTATCAACCACATGTAATAATTGAAGCAAATTACTTGTGTCTGGAACATACATGTGGTTTCTAAGTATCCTTAATTCCTCCACTATTTACAAAAAAAAACAAACATTTTTTAAAAAGAAGTTTATCCAAAATGCTTTTGTTGTTTGCCCTGAAAAAAATACCCTCTCTAGTTTATAGCACTTGTGTGTGTGTGTGTGTGTGTGTAATAATCGATAAGAAAAATCTTAAACTGTTGATTGTGTTCCCCACCAACCACAGAACTTTTGTCTCTAATTATCTCATGGTAATCAAATGTAAATCACTAAATTAAATGTAGAAGAGAATGTATGTTTGACTCCAAGGTAAATTTAGCAATGTAAAATCAAATCCCACTTAATTTATCTGAGTAGAAAATGAAATCATGTATCTCATCCAAGATCACAGAATAGATGCTGATAAAGGCAACGCATGTCTAGAAAAGGGAAAATAGAACTTGCCCAGAGGTAGGCCACCTGAATATGAGTTGTCTTTATCCATACTATAAGCTTTGTTGTTGTTGTTGTTGTTGTTGTTCCTAGAGAGGAAGATGATCAGTCCTAACCTGCAAGTGCTTCTCTAATGAGCAGCACTACACAGGTATAAACTGCATTGCTACCAATGCATGTTGTATCTCAAAAAAGTGCCACACTGTCTGCTCAAAGGCCCTGAAATGAAATGAAAACACAAATATATTCCAAGTCACGTAGCTGCAAAGGGATGAGATGAAAGCACTGCTGCACTAGTATATGGATTAATGTTGCCTTTTGCTGTCAATTCCAGCAAACACTACATCAAATTTGTAGCTAGGGCTGATTCATGTTGGAGCGTTCACTCTCAGATTTTTGTCTCCAGAAAGCCTATTGCACAGTTTATGAAGCTGGATACACAAGAGTTATGCGTAACCTTGGAAAAGCTAAGGGGCATCACGTTCACTGGTATGGATCGGTGTTTAAACAGTTAATTATTTTCCCCACAGCAAAGAAGGAAGATCTTTTTCTATTTGAAGATTTTTTATTCTATGTACAATAGAATTGCAGAATGTGTGGTATGGTCCATCAGCTGATTTTTAAAAATGTATTGCAATGCACCTTTGAAAAATGGACAGGACACAGGTTTATTATTATTGCCTTTAATAATTTCATAATTCTGTGAGTGAAAAAATGCAGTTAAGAATAAATTCAAAAGCCCAGGAGCACAAATCATTAAACATGCATACATAATACCCAGATATTCCCTCAAAACACTGCTATTAAAAAGAAGAGGCCATGATTTCTACAGAGAAAGGTAAAAATCAAAACACTGTCTTTTTGTCAGAAATACAGGCTACTCAAAGCATAAGCTTAAGAGATTCTGAGGCAGCATAAATCAGTCCAGCTTACTGAAGCTGGCTGCCCTATCTGTCAGGACCAAAGCAGGAGGTACAGCTAAGGTCTCTGGGGGACACATAGGGTGAGGAGATATGCAGGGCCAGCAGCATGCCACACAATTGCATTGTCACACTGCTGGACTGCAACTGCAGGATGAAACTCGGAGGAATGAGGAAAGGTATCCATTGCTCACACAGGTGAGTGCTAAGAAGCAGCCAATTTTTTCTCTTCTGTCTTATCTGTTTCCATGTTCCCAAGGAACACCCTGAGATTAAATCCACTCTGAAAATATTCCAAGCTTCAGTCTGGAGAAAGCATTTAGAAACATGACGTGCAGCTGCAAAGTGAAAAAGGTAAAAACATAAAGATATATATGATATATATATAAACATAAAGATAGATAGATAGATAGATAGATAGATAGATAGATAGATAGATAGATAGATAGATAAATAGATAGATATAGAAAGAATAGAGAGATATAAAGAAATGCAGACATGGTGACATCATCTGTAATCCCAGCATTTGAGAGTTAGAAGCGGAAGTATTGTGAGTTCCAAGCTAACCTGAGCTACATGGCAAACCCTGTTTGAAAAATTACTAAATTAAGAAGAACTGGTATTCACTTTGGCAGGGTTCCTGTTGTTTCTGGCAGTCAAGGAATGCAGATAATCCTGTAGCCAAGACATTTTGCTATGTTTCCACTAGGGGGCGCTGCAGGAACACGAGGATCAAAATTTAACCTGCCAGAACCAGACTTGCCAGGCAAAGGCTTGTGAGCAGTTTATCTTCTGATTTGCTTCAGAGAGGCCTGTGCAACATCGCTTCAGAGCTTCACGAAATTTGGTTAATTTCAACCAATACCTTTGGAACACCTACCATGAGCAAGGCTCATTGCCAGATGCAGTGAGAGGCAAAGAGGTAAGTGACATGACCTCTGCTCTTAAGTGCCTCATAAATTAATGGTAAAGAGTAGCAGCGGCAGGCGAATGAAACATCTTCTGAAATACCTATATGAGTGCATGAATTATAATAAACTATACAGCAGCAAATGTGAGCACAAAGTGATATTATATTGATAGGAAGGATAAATCATACCTAGATGGGATAAGAAGCAGGACTAGGCAAAGAGTCTTGCAGGAGCCTTAGCACTTTGTCTGACAGGAAGCAAACTAGGCTTCCTGGGCAGATCTCAGAGAATAGAGGGTTTCCTTTGGCTGGGTAGTTTCAAACAGCCAGAACAGGAGCTGATGCTTGCAATCCACAGAAAGCTGCCATATGCTGGGTACCGAGAGGCAGTGGTTATGACAGGAGTCCCAGTGCCCGCACAAAGCTGATCTTCCACAGTGGAAAATAGAAAGCTAAGATTTATATATTTAGTTCTAAGTATCACTTGAAGGGTATTTATCAGAGTTTGTTTGCAGGGTGTAGTAGGGGAACACAGCTTCTTGCATACACTTGACCATACCTCCATTGGGGAAGGTCATCCTGCTCTAGAGAGAGCCTGGCCTCAGAAGGGACACAAAGAGCAAAGAGGGTCAAATGGAGCAGTTGCCTAGTCGGCCAGATCAGCTACCTTATCCCGAGTAATCAATGAGATCACCCTCATCCTGCAGGTGAGGTTAACAAGTGAGTGCTTCAGGCTGCCATCCATATGGGTGGGCCTGGTGGAAGGCTGGCTAGAACAAAAGATTAGCCTACATTTGACTCACTAACTTGCTCTGGCTCCCCAAACTTATGGCCTGTCAGCTAGAACTGGAATTTTGGGTTCTTTTCTTTTATTTTTTTAATGACTTCTTTATTGATTCTTTGGGAGTTTCACATCATGCACCCCAATTCTGTTCACCTCCCAGTTCTCCCCATCCTTACCTCATCCCTGCCATGCCCCCATCCAAATAAGGAAAGAAATCAAAGTAAGTAATCAAGCGAACAAAAGATACCCCCCAAAACAAAACAAACCAACAAAAAACCCATAACAATAACAAAACAAATTCCACAACAACAGAAAAAATCTCTTTGCTTCTCCTTTCCTGCTTCTCCAACACCTCTTCTTTTGTCCTGGTGACAAGGGAGGCTTCAGTGTGCCATAGAGTGTACCTCTTTGTCCCATCAGTTTTACTGTCAAATGTTCATTGCAGTGAGTCACTGGTCTCATTCAAGGCCTCTGGTTTTTGGTACAGCATCATCACTGGATCCTAACAGGAACTCCTCTAGGATACCCTGGGGCTGCCACTAGTCTTAGAGATCTTGCAGGTATCATTCCACAGGACCAGTCTCCTCATCAGCTCCAGCCAGTCCTAAATGGAGTAGACGCTAGGGTGGGTCAACACAAGGTCAGATCAGCCACCTGAGTCCAAGTTGGTGTCCAAGGGCCAGGAAGCAGCCAAATCGGAGTGCCTGCACTACTACAAAAGGTCATGGTGTGATGCCATGGTCATAGCTGCAGCTGAGGACCATACTGCAGCCATGGTCTGTATTGATGTCCAATGCACCTGTTACCATCAAAGACTGCGCAGACACTAGAGATCGAGGGCCCTGTTGGTGTCTCAAGGCCATACTGCTACTGGGGCAGTGGTGACATCCAGGCAGGGTCCATGGTTCTACCATGGCTGGGATCTGTGCTTAAGTTTGTGTCCTGCATTGCCCCCGAAGGTCACATAGAGGCCCAAGGTTAGGGCCACAACCATTCCCACATGAGTGACCAGTCTCTCTACGCAGAGCCAGGATGTCTACTAGGCCTAAGTTGCTGCCCAGGGCCATGTCTGGATTCGTGGCCCAGCTACAGCTGGGGTCTGTATGGATTTCTGTGACCTGTGTCACTTCAGAAGGCCCTAGGAACCATGCAGGATGAAATCAGAGGGTCATGCTGAGCTGGCCACAACCTTTGTTGCCTTTGGGTTTCTAAGTTCTCAATTCAGTCACAGTCCAAATTTGAACTCATTATTCTACACAATCATATAATCCACACATCTCCTTCTGGATACATTTACATTTTATTGTTTCTGATGCTCTGAGTAGTCTTGGCTACTACTATGACTTTGGCATGAAGCATAGGTCAAATTTGTGCACAGAAGCACTTATGATAATTCAGTCCATAAACCACTCTATATTTGTTATCTTATGCATCTCTTACTTAGATATAAGCTAAACAAAAATATTTTTTAATGAAGTACAATTGTGTTTTCAACTGCATTAGGCATAGTCCCTAGGGGGGATATAAGGGTCTATGCGGTACTACCACTTTTCCCATACAGTGAGTTTAGCAAGCCAGAGAAACTGACATTCACGTTATTATTCAACTGTTTATTAGCTGTGTGCATTTAGTCAGGTTTCACCAAGGTGTGATTTCTCCATCTGTACTGGAGACTATTAACTTCTGTGTCTCATAAATAGTCTCTGTCAAATGTTTAGCACTTTAATGACATTCTCTACTATAAATTAACCATGCCTCTACATTCTATAACGCTCTTTCTGTGGAGCCATGGCTGGTCTCAAAATCGTGATCCTCCTGCCTCAGTATTCTAAGCACTGGAGCTATAAGTATGCATCACCATAGCCTGTCATTTATATCTTATATTTTTCCTGCTAGTTTCAAATGCCAGGAAATTTTCCTGGTCATCCCATTGATATTAGTTTTCTAAGAGTGGGAGAATGTAACCTGAGGCATGAGTCAACTATATTGCCCTTTTATCCATTTTTCTGCTCATTTATTTTTGCTTTATATTCAGACAAACCACTACCCTTGTAGGCATACTGTCAGAAATTTCACTTATCCTTCCCACAGTTCCCTAAGATAAGCAAATAATAGTATACATCAGCACAATGATCCTTCTTAAAATAATAAAAATGCTTCTTAAAAGATTTTTAAATTGTGTGTATGTATATGTAAATGTGGCATGTGTATGCTGAAGCCCTCAGAGATGAGAAGAAGGTGCCGGATCCCCTGAAAAAGAAGTCACAGGTAGTTATAGGCCGCCTTGTGGCTGCTAGAAACTGAACCCAGATTCTCTGCAAGAACTAAAAGTGTTCTTAATCACCAATCCATCTCTCCAGGCCCTGAAAATGCTTCTTTTGGAAAACTGTTGCTTTGTTCTATGTACACAAAATAAATAGAGACAATAGGTAAATTCAGTAAGGTAGTAATTTTGCTTATCACATTCATTTTGTGAACATATGTACAGAAGACATAGGGGAGCCAGAGATAGTAATAGAGATTGTGGATGTGTCTCTAGAGTCAAAAGCCGTGAGGACCATTGCCTTATTTATAGTATATATGTTTCCATTTTATTTTGTTTTATTTATTTATTAGGTGTGTATGTTTGTGCACACATGCATGCCATGGCACACATGCGGAGGTCCAAAGACATGTTTTCTTGCCTTCTGTCATGTGGGTCCCAGGAACTGGACTCAATCCATAAGGGTTGACAGGAGGTTTCTTCATGGCCTGAATCATCTCATGGCTTCCGTTGCCTTATTTAAAAGTTATCCTTTGAAAATCAGTTCGTCACCTCTTAGTAGTCATGCCACTAGTGCACTAGTAGGTGCATCTTGCCTGACAGGTCAGTATTGGAGCATGCAGTGCTGAGTAAGAGCAAGCAAGCAGAGAGGAAGTTTTCTGGTCAGTTTGAGATTGATTTCTCTGTGCCCTGCATCCAAAGTGCATGTATCTTCGGCAATAGGGTCTTGCCATGTAGTGATGGTATGATGTAGACAAGAGCAATAGTAATAGATCACATTGTTTTGAAGAACCCTGGAGCCTTCCTGACAAGTAATTAATATGGAGATATATCCCATGCCTAGCATTATGATTTTTATTTAATATCAATGTCTTTTAGGAGGGATATTATCAGCCCATGCAGGGTAATTCCATTTGAATCCTTTTTTTTCCAGTTGTATTTTGAAATTAGCTTACTAACTACTAGGTTTCCTATGGCTTTTTCATAGAGCCTTAGTTTTGGAAAACTCAGTACCTCTTTCTTCTCCCCAACCTCTATTCATGCTTAATTCTTTAAACTTCAGTATTAACCTCCCCCTTTTTCATTTCCTATGTGTTCTAGTATCCTGCCAATTATTCATTTAAGTTGGGTTGTGAGATAATAGACTTCCATATAGTATTTTATATCCCTTTCCTTTGGGTTAGTCCTCCCCTTCATCCTCTTATTTCCCCCATACCTCTGTGCCACTCCCTGTTTTAGCTATTCCACCTCCAATATTTGTTTTATCTATAACCCTCTACTTACCCCCTTCCCGTGTCCCCCCCAATTCCCCTTTCTAATTGTCTGGCTTCCATTTTTGCTCCAAGTTAAACACAAAAAACAAGCAGTTTGAACCTAGAGTCCACATATGAGAGAGAACATGTAGTGTTTGCCTTTATACACTGGATTTACTGTGCTGGTTGGTTTCTATGTCAGCCTGGCACAAGTTAGATTCATTTTTGGAAGAGAGAACCTCAGTTAAGACAATGCCTTCATCATGTTGGCTTATAGGTCAACTCAACAAGCTAAGCAAATCGTCCAGAGTAAGCTGGTAAGTAGCACTGCCTCTGAGCTCTCTTCTTCAGTTCTTGACTCCAGGTTCTGCTTGAGTTCCTGCCTTGGCTTCCCTCAATTATGGACATGTAAGCCAAATAAACTGTTTCCTCCCCAAGACTCTTTTGATTGTGGTGTTTTGCCACAGAAATGGAAATATAAGACAGTAGCCTCACTCACTATAACTTTCTTCAGTTCCATTTATTTATCTGAAATTTTTGTTTCCTTTTTCTTTACAGCTGAGGAATATTCCAGTATGTATGTATGTATGCATGTATGTATGTATGTACTATGTATATGTATATATATGTATATATATATAGCACATTTTTCTGATCTATTCATAAGTTGGCAGACACCTTGGTTGATTCCATTTTCTAGCTATTATGAATGGAACAATGAAAATGGAAGTATAAGTATTTCTGTAATAGGATCCAAACCCCTTGCATACATACTTAGGAGTGCTATGCCAAGGTCATAGGACTATTATAGCTATAGTTTTAGAGAAACCAAAAGAGATTGTATTATTTTATGTCCCCACAACCAGTATTTAAGAGTTTCCCTTGTGCCACATTTTCTCCATAGGAAGAAAATTCATGTCTAGTACTATATAGCTATTTAAAAGCCCATGGCTGGAAGATCATAGATCCTAGGGTAGAATCTGCTATTGTTATTTTGTTAAACATCATATTGTCAAACTGACTTCTAAATAGTTTTGTTTATAGCCATAAACATAGGCTTCTTTTGCTCTTGGTCAGAGAAGTTTCCTTTTGAAATTCTAGCAGTCCCACCCCTTACTGGGAAGCTGTTGGCAGTGCATAGCTGAGGAGGAGAAAAACTCAATCTTTTTTGAGGATGTGGCCACCAGCTGACTTCCCATGATCCAGGTAATGTACCAAATCCACGTATATACGCACACACTAAAATGATCATTGTGAGCAAGAAGAAAAAAGGAGGAGGAGGAGGAGGAGGAGATGACAATGGTGACAATGACAGTGACGGCAACAACAACAAGTTTGGGAAGGGACATTGAGGAAAATATGGGGGAAATGGGGATAGATATGACAACACTTCATTATATATATGTATGAGATTCTCAAAAAATTAAATTAACCTTATCTTTGAGGTTGTTGTAGTGGAGTGTGTCTATTATATCAGGAATTGGAAATCTGAGTTTGGAGGATTGCCATGGGTTCAGGCCAACGTGAACTACACAGTGAGATGCTGCCAAAGCGAAAGGAAGGAAAGAAAGAAGGAAGGAAGGAAGGAAGGAAGGAAGGAAGGAAGGAAGGAAGGAAGGAAGGGAAGGAGGAAGGGAGGAAGGGAAAAAAGAATTAGTGTGTTGCCTTAGGTTTTCTACTTTCAAATACCATTATTGAGGTATAATTGGTATAGTTATTATCTACACATCAATAAGTTTGTGGATAAGTTCATACTCATGAAGCCATCACAACTGTAAAAGATATAAATCCATCACTTCCCCAAATTTCTTCCCATCCTTTTTATTATAATTGATATTGGGGTATTTCTTGTTTGCTCGTTTGTTTGCTTTTGGAGAGGGGCAGTCTTTGTCTTCCTAACACTTAGCATCGGTTTTAGCACACTTTAAATACAACATAGAGTGTTGTCATCTTTAGGCATCATGGTGCACAGCAGGCTTTCAGAGCTTACTTAGGATCTATAACTGAGATTTTGTGTCCTTTGACTTTCTTTTGGAGGGTAAGGCCTTGCTCTTTCTATCACACATCTACCCCGTACTGATACCTCAGATCCACCTGGGACTTGGTGTCCAAGGGCTCCAAATCAGAGCTGTAGAAATAAAATCTTATAAATTGGAGATAGAGAACTTACCTTTAACAAACTAATGACATGTTTCTGGTGTGTGCTCTCTGAATTTGGATAACTACTATTGCAGTTCAGAGATGGATTGATCATGAGACTAGTGAAACTTTAGAACATTGCATTTATCAGGTTCCTCCCAAAACCCTTTACTTAAATTATTACTATTGGTAAATAGTCTTTTCCCTAAAAGTTCTTCTCTAAACTCTATGGTTTAGGGCTCAAAAAACAGAGACACATTCCTACTTGCAAGATGTCAAATTCAAATCAGCTAAATTATCAGATGACGATTGATCTTATGTCCTTAGGATTGACCCATGTCCTTAGGATACTTGCATTTTAGCAACAATCATTCAAAACTTAAAACTTGAAACCCAAAGCAATAAATCATGCAACAGAATAAGTGCTGATACAATGCCTTGAGCAGAAGCAACGCACTTACAACCAAGTTGGTTGCCAGCAAATTTTCTTAAAAAGCAGGCCATGGACCAGAAAATCCAGAATTTCTCAAGGAAGTCTGTTAACGCTGAGCTAGTTGCACTTGCTCACTCTTCTTCTAAAGTACAAAGTACTAAGGAAGCAATGTGGAGACAGGCATAATGAAAGCATATTCTCAACTGATAATTCTACCTGCAGGCAAGTGTGATCTCCTCAGGAAAGTGGAAGCTATGTCTAGCAGTACAATTTAACTGGATGAAAGGGTGGGTGACCCATGTTCCAAACAGATGTCTCAGCTTGCTATGCCACATTGGCACTAATTCAGACAACTGAAACATACTACCTGACAAGTTAAACTCTTAATTAAGAGAATTTTGTCCTTAAAAGGTGAATAGGGGCACATAAAAAGACTGTGACTCTCACAGGAAAAGGGCTCTCTAGGCCTTGGTGTGAATGATGTAAATGGGACTTTAAATAGTGTGTTTTAATGTAAACATGGGATTTTCATTGTGTTGGAAAATGCTATCACTAATCGAGAACAAAGGGCAGAAAGAAACATTCTAGAATGAAAAATAATGTGCTGTGCTACTCTAAGGAAAGGAATTTATTTGAATTTAAGAGTGCATTGAGTGGAAACTTACTGTTATTACTTATATGTCGTTTGAAATTAGGTTTGGATTCCTGATCATACTGGTAGCATATCATGGTAGCCAAGGTGACCTGTTCATAGTGGTAGCATATCATGGTAGCAAAGGATGCCCTGTACATTCTGACTATTCTTCCTGTACCCAAGATGATACAAATCTACACATCCCAATTTTAACACATCTTATCACTATGTTTTCACACCTCTTAAGCTGGTTTATACTCTGCTAATACTAAAACACATTCACTTTTCCATAGTCAAAAATAACATGAATGCACACCTAACTGAACTTTGATTTTAAATTTTACATCTTTAAAGTCAGCAGTTTTTAAACTGCATCATGTTCATATCATGTGTGAAGATATTTTCACTAGAAAGCCACCCTGCTACACATAAAATCATTCCACGAAGTCAAGTAGCTATGGTTTGGATATGGTTTAATTATGTCCTCCAAGTTTTACCTCTGTGAGGTAGCATAAGGGTAAATACTTAATCTGTATTATATAGATTCAGAGCCTTCAAATGGTGATTAGGAGTAATTAATGTCATTGGAGCCCATGTAACTGAATAATGATGGCTTCACAGTTTGAGATAGAGAGCGATTAAAGCAGATGCACACATATATGCTCCCTTTATCCTACCATGTGATGCCATTTTACCTATGGACCCTTGATATCAAAGGGCCTATCACCAGTCATGAGTTCTTGAACATCTAGAACTCAATAAACTTTTTTTGTTGTTTATAAAATTACCAGATTTTTCATTTTGTTATAAAAATGAAAGAACAGACTAATACAATGGTTAGATTTTGGAATAAAATATATTCTACCCAATTTAGGTCAATCACTTTTCAAATTAAGGAGAAATACTACAATAACTTAAGAAGTAAAGAAATCTAACTTTACTCATCACAGGCCTGATTCTAAAGTCTCATTTCACTTCTCTGAGTTTACTCCTTGGAATTTGAATGGTTTGGTATTCAGCCCTGGACACAGTATGCAACTATTACAATAGAGACATGCTCTTAAGTCTTCCTGGAGCCCACCTGAGTCTTTCTCGGCTTCTATACCAAGAAAGAAGTATCATGGGAGTGATCACTCATTTACGTAGACTCCGCCCAAGCACTGCTTCACTTATCCACATAACAGCTGGATACAGTTGCTTGAACAGCCTGTAGACAGAAAACAGATTGTTTCTCTGTGGGAAGGAAAACTCATAGGGAAGACTTTAAGAAAAGGTAAACTGTTTAATTTATGTTAGAAAAAGTAAATCAAAATTTAGGTTTGATAATTACGGATGATTAAGAGATGGATTTTATAGTCCAAACACCCACTATCCTGCTTCATATGATGTAACCATATCAATGTTGTGGCTTTGAGTTATAAAAAGGGAGCAGGGAGTGAAAAATTAACTTCCCAGTTTCAAAACAGAGCTGTGAAGTATATTTTGGAAGAACAAATGGAAAACTTTGTGCGGTAAGCCAATCAGTCCTCCAACATTTAGTATAAACAAACAGTCAAATCTGGATCAAGCCCAAAAGCATATGAAAGAAAGCTGTATGATACTTCTATTGCTACTGAGCAATTTTCCAAAGTCAGCTCCTGAACATTTGGCTCAACAATCCAGACACTGACTCTCCCTTTGAATTCCCTACAGGTTGTAGCTCCCTTATCTGGAATGGTTGGTACCGGAAATACTGCAGAGCTCAGTTTTTGTTTTGTTTTCCATATTCGGAATATTTACATATGTATGTGGGCCGTTGTGAGGATGGTACTCAAGTCCACAGACAATTAATGCATGCTTCATGTATGCAATTTAGACACACCCGAAAGATAACTTTGTGTAATATTCTTAATATTTTTGGGTGTGAAGGCAATTCCACGGTGAATTTTCCCTTGCATCATCTTTGCGCCCAAAGAGTTACAGAAATTAAAGCATATTTGATTACTATTTATCAGATTAGAGATGCTCAGCCTGTATTTGTGGGTGCTTTCCTAAATATTTTTAAGTCAATTTATCCTCTGTACAATTTTACTAGGTTATCCAATCATACTCTTTTTAAATGCTTTACTCCTGGGCAGTAAATGTCCTGCTTCAGTTCAAAAGACACAGTGCATAACCATTTCTGTGTCTCTCTTCATCTCTGGCTTATAGGCCAGTCCTCCCCTTCTTTATCTCTCTTAACAAACTTCAAAGGAGAGCCAAAATGACAGTAGCCCATTTTGGTAATAGACCACAGAAAACCATAGACTCGGGTATGGACAGGGAGGATTAAGAACCACTTTGGGAATTAAATCAGTAAAACATCACTCAAGTCATTTTCTATTATCATCAGAGTCTATGGTAGGAGTTCCTAACTTGAGTATCATGAATGTCTAAGAAACTCACTCTTCAGAAAGACTTGCCCATCTGCCTATAACTGGCTAACTAAATAACTTGTGCTGCTAAGTTTCCTTGTGTTTATTTTCCTTATATTTGTGCAATTTTTCCTGGTTTGATGATACCTTTCTAAAATTCCCATTTTATTATTAGTACACACTCATTTTCTAAAATAATGGATCACTTTACACCCTTTTAATTCATGTTGATCATGTATTTGATAAAAATTCACTCCATCATTTCCATCTGCTGTCCTTCTAGCACACCTTACTTGTCAGTATCTTATTACTATGTAGAGTCTCAAATTCCTTCATCCTTCATGTGTTGTTTAAATTTTTTATTGTAGACATTTTATTTACCTTTTCATGGTGCTGTGTTAGTTAGAGTTTCTATTGCTGTGATGAAACACTGTGACCAAAAGCAGCTTGGGGAGGAAACGTTTTATTTCAGCTTATAGCTTGAAGCCAATCACAAAGAAAAGTCAGGGCAGGAACTCAAGCAGACACCTGGAATTCAGAAACTGAAGCAGAGACCATGGAGGAGTGCTGCTTCTAGCTTGATACCCATAGCTTCCTCAGACTGCTTTTTCATAACATCCAGGACCACCTGTCGGGGGACAGGAGCAGGGGTGGTGGTGGCAGCATTGCCACTGATGAGCTGAGTCCTCCCACATCAATCATCAATTTTAAAAAAATGTACCACAGGCTTACTCACAGGTCAATCATAGGCATTTTCTCAGTTGAAGTTCCCTCTCCCAAAGTGACTGTAGCTTGTGGCAAGTTGACATAAAACTAGCCAGCACAGGTAACTAAGGATGGAACCTAGATCCACATTTATATGAAGGGAGTGCCATGCCATTGAGCCTTTCCTTAATAGTTAATAACGAAATGTGTATCCACAACAGGGGATTAATTGAAGCTGCATGGCAGTTACTAAAGAAACACTGAAAAGAATAGCTCTGTTCTTGCTGACAGGGATGAAAAGAGAGCAATTCCAAGAAGTATTTTGATGTTCACAAGAAATCTCCCCTCTTGAAAATCAAGATCAGTTACTTTAATTCATTGACTCAGTGGTTAGGGTCAACTATTCAACTGTTTAACAAATGCATTATATGACATATCTGTAGATACTATACTATTAAAGAATGCAATACAATGTACTTCAGTATTTATACATTGTAAATTTAATAAGTGAAACAACTTGTTTTCAAGCAACAAAGGACATAAAACCTGTATGCTACATATGGTAAAAGTTGCTGAGAGATTCTACAGTTGTATAATTTAAAATTTCTTCAAGGAACAAATTTATTCAAGTTACTATGACAATCCCAATGCTAAGGTGGAAAATCAGGCACTCAAACTCAATACATTTTCTAATTAATACCTTCCAAATATTATGTATCCCTATAAACATCATTCATATAGAATTACTCAATTTCTGTTAGTAATTCATATAGAATTACTCAATTTCTGTTAGTTTTAACAAACAGTTTCAAAACAAGGTTCTATTATATAGCCCTGGAAGGCCTGGAACTCAGTCTGTAGACCAGGCTGGCCTCAGACTCAGAGATTCAATTCCTCCTCCTCCTGAGTGTTATTATTAAAGGCGTATGCCGCCACCACCTGGATTATTAATTTTTGTATGCTTTTCTTCCTTGGCATGAAACCACAGATCTTCTTATAAGAAAATCTGTATATATCTGATGGAAGAGTCTGTTTGAAACTGTTTTCTCTTCTATTTGCCTGCTTTGTTTTAATGAAAAGTAGAAGAAAATAGTCTTAATCTAAAAGTAAAAATATTACTTTTTAAAAGAAAAATCAGGGTGGCAGAGATGCCTTATTAGGTAAGAGCAGTTTCTCCTCTTGCAGGGGACCTGGCTTCAGTTCCCAGAATCCACATGGTGGCTTGTAACTACCCCTAACTTCAGTTCCAGTGAATCTCATAACGTCTTCTGACTTCCATAAACACAAAGCAGGCAAACACTCATATATATAAATAAAAATAAATAGATCCTAAAAGCATTACAGTAAACCCTTTTTTTCTATTTTTAGTTTTGTGTGTGTGTGTGTGTGTGTGTGTGTGTGTGTGTGTGCGTGCGTGCGTGCGTGTAAGACTGACTGCTTGATATTAGCTAGCCAATCAGGGTAGGTGGTCACCATTGGCAGAAATTAATTCTCCCTCTCTAAGCAGTTATTAATTGCCTGTAACTCTTCATCTATGGTTGGTACCCCATTTGGTTTCCTCCATCCACCATGCAGGTCAACTGGTATTGTCATTGAGCAGGTCTTGTTTAGGCAGCTAAACTGTTGACATTTCATGGGAGTAGCCTCCCTGTCATATATAGAGCTACAATCTGGCAGCAGATCTCCTGGTGCTATGGCTCTAACAATCTTTCGATTCCTTTCTTTCTTGATGTTCCCTAAGCCTTAGTTTTAAGAGTTGTGTTGTAGATTTATCGATTGTGGCTCTGTGTGCCACAGTCAGTTGTTCTCTGCAATTTGACCAGTTGTGGCTTTCTGTCACAGTGTTTGCTTTCCTTGTTTCTTAGAATACCTGCCCTAAGCAACTTAAAGAAGGAGGGGTATTTTACTTACCAGTTCATAGGATAGAATCAATCGTGAGAGGTAAGGTCTGGCAATGATTCCAGCTCCTGTCTGTGGTGTCAGGGGGTTGCTTGATCACACCTTAGCACATCAGAAAGCAGAAAGAAAAAAATGTCAATGATTATCTGGCTTCCTTTTTTTTTTTCTTTTCATTCATTCTAGTGTTAGTTTATGGGATGGCGCCACCCATATTCCACTTTGGAAAAGCCCTCACAGACACACCCATATATGTGCTTCATTAATGACCGAGGTGTTTTCTAATTGAATTAAGTTTATAATCAAAGGAAATCATCACAGTGAATAAATAAGGATTCTTTTAAAGAAGTGAAAGTAAGAGAATACAAAAGAATAGAGAAACCCTCCAAAGAACAAACTCCAGAAAATGAAAAATCTTTTAACTATACAACTACAGTTCAACATGAAAAGGCAATGGAGACCAAAACCTGAAAGGACCTTGCATATAAGTAAGGATTTTTATCACTTGAATATGAAGTATGCATTCATTTTAATCCATACTGTGCATTAGGGTTAAACATTAGAGGACATTTTTGTGTAACTCAAATGAAAGGTCATTTGAAAACAAGTCTTTTAATACACTTCATCATTACACAATTTATATTTATATTAAAAAAGTTACTTTCATATAAAAGCTATGTATACCAAGAATTCCTCTAGACAACAGTCAAGTTTTTTTTCTCCTATCTGTATGTTTTTCCTGCCTGCTGAACCTTTATTGTTATAGAGAATCAAGGCCAAAATAATAGTTTATGAAGAAAGGAAGCCAACTGGTTTTGTAAGCTGTAAAGGTTAAAATGATGCTATGAAACATTCCCTCTGGAAGCTTTGTAAGCAACACTTTTCTCCCAAATTTTATGACAGCTGGTACAACATGAAACCATATGCCTTTTTATATCTTCTAAATAAAAATGACTAATTTGACTTATTAGCACTGATCCTCTAGAGATGGCGCTAAGAGAGTTTATGCAGATTTATCTGCTTCTTATTATATTTTAACAGTGTCTGCTTTTACACCAGAAACAATTATGTTAGCCATCTGTTTGCAAATATTTCTGAAGAAAATTACAAACTTTACCTTTATGTACTTTGGGTATCTTTTAAAAGTTAAGTATTTGATATTATTCACATCACAAACTCCTCAGAAATATATGGTCATACATATGAGAAAGAGCAGATGATATCCCCAGTGTGACCCTCAAGGATTAGAACAACCATATTGGAGTTTGAAAAAACCTAAAAGTCCTCTATTATCCAATTCTCTCATTTTACAGCTAAAACTTTAAGGCCTAAAGAGGTCAAACAAATTGACTATGGCTACAATTTGCACACAAGAGATTAAACTGGAAGCCAAATTTTCTGACAATGTGTTATTTGCATTAATCCCACCCTCCCTCTGAGAGTCCTCTCTAGCTATAGGGACTCAAGTGTGGAAATCTAGCTAATGATACCCTGAAATTTAAATTAGAACTGAAAGTCCATTAAGAAGCCAAAGATTCTGTCTCATACAGCACCCACCCAAGGAAAGGGACCTCTCTGCACTGACTGTTTATCAGATATTCTGAGGAACAAAGAGGTTGCAAAATAGATCTTACAATGAATAGAACTGGTATCAGTTCAATTCAGCAAGTATGTACTTGTGGCCAATCTAGTTGGGCCTGTTATTTGTTATATTGTGAGGCAAAATATATCCAGGGAGCCATGATGCCTCTCAGAGAAAGAATATTTGAAAGAACCTATTTAATGATTTAGGATTGAGGGAGGATTTGAGGGAGGATCTAAGGAAACAGGTTCTCTTAAGACAAGATATTATGAGAACATGGAGGCAACTTTTGGGTTGAGTTTCTTATTACAATGTGTCTATAAGGAGAGAAAATGATGCTAAAGTTATAACTGACGAGCAATTCAATTTAGTTGACAGAGAGGGTCATAGATGGAGGAGCTTGGGTTATAAACTAACCTTTGTCTTTTCTCACTCCCTGATTGTCTTGTTGTTTAGTGTTGTTCTTAATATTCTCTAGCAGAAGAACAAGTCTTAATTGTATATGACGGTCCAGCATGCAGTAACATGGATAAGAACAAATGATAAGTACCACACCATGTCTTAGCTCCTAGTGTTGTGATAAAACACCATGAACAAAAGCAACATGGGAAAGAAAGAATTTATTTTACTTATACCTCTATATCACAATTCATCAGTATGGGAAGTTAGGAAAGAAAATTAAGGCAGTAACCTAGAGGCAGGAACTAAAGCAGAGGCCTTGGAGGACTGCTACTTAATTACTTGTTCTTCATAACTTACTCAGCCTGCTTGTGTCTACAACTCACGACCACCTGTGCAAGTGTGGCACTGCCCCCAGCAGACTGAGTGCTCCCTCATCAACTATTATTCAAGACTTTGCTCTAAAGGCTTGCCTACAGACAACCTGATGGAAGCATGTTTTCAGTTGAAGTTTCTCTTTCAAAAAAAATAAAAAACAAACTCTAGCTGCATCAAGTTTACAAAAACTAACCTAGGAACACCTGCTCTTGGTTATCAAAAAATACATTTCAATATTTCTCAATGTGGCTTCATTGGTAGGATAGATGAACATATCAATGACTCCTAGATGCAAATCTTGTTTGCTTAGTTATCAAATGGAACAGTTAATCACTTTAAATTAAAATTAGAAATCATATATTATGGAACAAAACCACAAATCAAAGAAGACAAAACAGTATTTACTATCTGTTCAGGCCATACTAACAGTACATTGGGAAAAAGATGAACTTGACAATTGAAAGAATCAGATTTGAATACTGGTACAAATTCTTGATAACTATGTGATTTAATAGATGTGTGACATTGGCATTCTCAGAGTACTCAAGGATTGAATAAAATAATGCAACTTGTCTTAAGAAATGTACGATTGAACCATTTCCAAATGTTGTCTGTCTTAGGGTTTCTGTTGTTGTGAAGAGACATCATGACCATGGCAATTCTTACAAAAGAAATAATTTGATTGGGACTGGTTGAAAGTTCAGAGGTTTAGTCCATTATCATCACTGTGTGCAGCACAGTGGCAGGCAGGCAGATGCATTGCTGGAGAAGTAGTGGAGAGGGCTACATCTGGATTCACAGGCAGCAGGAAGAGTCAGTGAGTCACTAGGTCTGGCTTGAGTTTCTGAAACTTCAAAGTCCACCCTCAGTGATACATTTCCACCAACAAGGCCACACCTACTCCAAGAAGCCACACCTCTTAATAGTGCCACTCCCTGTTGGGCCATTTTCCTTCAAACCCCACATTGTTGGTTTTCTTTTTCTCTTTTTCTCATTCTTAAAAAAAGTTCCCTTTGCAAGCCTCCCTGACCACAATCCAGAAGCATTTACTGTAACAAGTACTTCCCTAACCACTTATCTCCCATCTTGGTAAAGTAGTTAGATTAACCTGTTAAACCATAGTAAAACTTTATCTTTGTTTCAGGTTCACACTGAAAGAATCTTGCCTGAAATTTAGAAGACCAGAGAAGGTGGACTAGCTCATACTTAATAGTTTCTGCCTTATAAGCAAGGATGAGGACCTGAGTTCAATCTGCAGAACTCACAGAAAATTGCCAGATGTGGTGGCATGCATTTGTAATCCCAACACTGGGAAAGAGGGACTGGAGAATCCTTGCAATTTGTTGGCCAGCCAGTCTGGCTGAATAGGTGAGTTCCAGGACCATGAGAGATGCTGTCTCAGAAGGGGTGGACTGTGTTCCTGAGGAAGACTTCTGAGGTTGTCTTCCATCTTCCATATGTGTGCGTGTGTGCACACGTTAGTGCATGCACACACACCTAAAAAATTATAATGACTAATAGGAGAAAGTTTACTTGGTGAAAAGAATGGCAAAAGCAAAGATGTGTCTAGCTTCAGCAATTACATGTGGGAAAGTCAAATGATAAAATGGTCAGGCTTGCTGAGCTTGTTTCAAGATATTGATCTGATCTCATGAATGAAGTGAATTTAAAAATAACACTGAAAGATACAAACAGTGAAGACTCATTAAAAT
>PVIU01021134.1:0-32175 GCA_004026605.1 Ondatra zibethicus | reverse complement strand
GGTGTGTGGATTACACGGGCTATATCCACTCACACATTCTCATCTCCAAAGAGCTTGGATTCCTTCCTCTATGAAAAGCTAAGAGAATCCTGGCATCTTTTCTTCACTCAGCATGGCCACCGTTGGCGCCAGAAACCAGACACTAAAATAAGCTACCAACTGGAACCCATTCCCATCCCTGGACGAGCACACCAGATCCAGGATACTTGCAAAGAGATGCGCTGACTCCATTCAGCACCAGGGCCTTCCCTCGTCTTCAGAATCCTTCTTAGAGGAAGCTTCAGGCTCTGCTGCTTCTGCACACCAGACCTGGGTACCAAGCGAGACGGTAGGCCTTGATGCTTAGATTTGCACAATCTTTGACCAGAGCATATTTAAAACTCCAGCTACCCCCTCGTGTCTTATTAGGAAGTCGGTTGTTGACAATCACTCCTAGTAGGAGGTTAGAAATCTTTAACATTTCTCATGTGAAAATAATAGTTTTAACTCTGTCTGACACAGGGAGGAAGGATGAGGGCTCACTGGGTAAGGACGCAGGCCACAGAGCCTGGCGCCAAACTGAGTCCCAGGACCCACATAGTAGAAGGAGAGACATAACTGTCACAAGTTCTTCTCTAACCTCAACATGTGCGTACACACACACACACACACACAAATGTAATTAAAATAAAACTTAGGGCCTGAGACTAAACTCAGTGGTAGAGCACTTGACTAACACGTACAAGGTCCTATATTTGAACCCCAGCACAGACACAAGAGAGAGAGAGAAAGAGAAAGAGAGAAGGGCAAGCAAGCAAATAAACAAACAAAACCCACAATGTCTTGATCTGGGCATGGGGGCACATGTCTGTAACCTTGGGAGGCTGAAGCAGGAGTTTAAGGTTTGCCTGGGCCACATAATGAGACCCTACTTAAAAAAAAAAAAACAAGGTGTGGTGGTGCACACCTTTAATTCCAGCACTTAGAAGGCAGATCTCTGTGAGTTAGAGGCCAGCCTGGTCTACAGAGTGAGTTCAGGGACAGCCAGGGCTACATAGAAATACACTGTATTGAAGAAACCAAAAGGAAGGAAGGAAGGGAGCGGGGGAGGGAGGGAAGAAGGGAGGGAAGGAGCAAGGGAACGAGGGAGCGAGGGAGGGAGGGAGGGAGGGAGGAAGAAGGAGAGGGAGAGGAGAAGAAAGGAGCAGAAGAGTTTTCAAAACTCCCCAATTTTTCAGGATGTCTGGAAACAAAATTTAGGAATTTGCGAACTGGGAAATCGTGATTCAGACCACTGGAGAGGGCTTCCCTGGCCACTGCCCCAAGACCAGAAACTGCTCCCTGCAGGTTTCCCAGCCTGGGAACTGAGGGTGCCACACTCTGCCCTCACGCATGTTAGGGAGTGCAGCCAGATATAAAGTCCTGAGAATATTACTTGAGTGTGTCATAGTATAAATTTAAATGATGCATGAATAAGTTTTGTTGGTGTTGTGTAAGTGATGGATGTCATTGTCCTCTGGCACCCTGAGCATCCAGGAAAGCAAAACAGAGCCACATCTGCCCTGGGCTCAGACTTGACTTTATCAAGTTCAGATTGCCAGGTAATGACTTCCAGTTTTCCAGACTCAAAACATATGTCACTCCAGGGTGTCTTAGTTAGCCATCAAAACTGAGAGTGATTGATTCATATTGTAAGTTAAATAACAATTTATCAACCTATGTAACTAAATGAGTGTGATTTCAGAAATGGAAGCACATATGTGCACCTTGATCTGTCCCCATAATCAGACCAAAAGGACTTCTCAATGCCATTATAAAATCTGTTTCGTCACCCTGCTTCTGCTGCTCCAGTGTGAGAGCCCTGGAGGCCACATGGTCATAAACTCCAACCTGAGCCATGGGCAGATCCCAGCAGGGGCTGCACTCAGTGTGGAAGGGGAAGGGATGGGATGAGCTCTGAGCTTGTGAAGAGTTGCTTATGAGCCCCATCGCGCACAAGAGTTATCTTTACTCTCGGCTGAGACAGTAAGACACAAAAGAAGGAAGACCCAGCCCCAAATGTATCCAACAAAGTGCCTTATATTAGCATCTTTGTTGAAACTCAGAGGATGGGCCAGCAGGATTCCCAGCATGCACTGCAAACACTCTAGTTGGCTTACTGTGGTGGTAGGTGACCCAGGAAAATGCCCTGAACATCCAGCTCTGACTCCGGCCCCATCACTCTGCTGGGGTCACACTGTGCGCCTCAATCCCTGTCTCAAATTTCTTCTTCTTATGGTACAAAGAAACAGATCCCAAATTTTGTAAGGAAAATTTAACATTTAACAGAATCTTGCGGTTCATAGTGTGGAGGCTTGGGAAGTCAGGGCCTAAGGCATGCTCAGTGGCTAGCAGCATAGCCACACACAGGCACACATGCAGACACGCCATTTTTTAAGACAGCATCAAATCCCATGTCTAATGAGGCCCTTTCCTTAGAAAAGGCCTTCCACGTGTTCTCATGTGCTGTGAAGGGGAAAAGCGAGTCAGCACACTTCTCTGGGCTCTTTCGTAATGACTGCTCCCACAGGGACCTGGGAGTGGCACGGGCGGCCTAGTTACTGGCCACAAACCCCATCTGTTACTACCATCACCTTAGGGAACAGGCTTCAACACAAGCTTTGAGGGCCACGGCATTGGTCATAGCACCCCACTAGATTGTTAGTGTTATTATTCATACTTCTAGCAGAGGCTGTGGACTAAAGCTTATTCCTCCAGCAGACGTTTCAGTAAACACCAGAATAATGGCAATGTAAACCAACCTACAACGTTGTCCTATTAAAGCATTAGAAGTAGATGCTGACATGTGATAATCTAATTAAAAACAAAGGGTGTTCAAATAGATATTGTTGGCAGACAAAAAGAAAACTGTAATTCACTGTCTAATATCTTCACATAAGATTTTTGGCATGAAAGGAGAAATTTAATTAACTTTTGCCTTTGCGAAGTTTAATTTTTGCCGGCCTCTGGTGAGTTGAGAATGGCTCAGGGGAAGAGGCTCCACTTCCAGAATAAATAAAGGAACAAAACCCCCTTGAGAAGCCTCAGTGGGGTCAGCTGACTGTAAGGCGGGTGGTTTAGGCTTGACAACAGATGCTTTGCTTGGCCAAGCTGCATGGACTCGTGACATAGCCGAGGGTCAGTGTAAATTCAGCAAGATGGAGGTCAGGGTTTACATGTGTGTGATCGTTTTTAAACATCTTCACTACATAGCACAGTTTTTGTTGGTTTTTTTCTTTTAGATCTTACTTTCTCTTTAAAGTTGTACATGTGTGTGAGTGTGGGCTTGAGCACACAAGTGCAAAGTTCACAGGTGTCAAAAGATGGAATCAGATCTCCTGAGAGCCGTGTTACTGATGGTTGTGAACCACCTGACATGGGTGCTAGGCACCCAACTCAGGTCCCCCAGAAGAGCCGTAAGCAATCTTAGCTACCGAGCCATCTCACCAGCCCCCACCACAGTTTTGAGGGGGAGGTGGGACATCTTATCATCCAAGCAGGACTCTGGTCCTGATGAGACCACAGAATGCATGCATATCTTCACCCCGGGCTTGACCTGAATGGGAACTGGTGTCTCTGTCGGGCACTTCTCACAGCCGCCATCAGAGTGAATACAATGCTTGTTCTTGTTGTCATTTTTACTAGTGTAAGGGATTTTTTTCTGAATGGAAACATGTTCTAGGGCATTGAGAGATGTGTAAGTTAAGGCTAGAATCACACAGGGCCTGTCCCTGCCATCACGTGTGTATCTCAGAAGTTCACAGGCATGGTAATGGGGCAGGAGGCAAGTTCTGTGGGATCAAAGGGGAGTATTCCTGAGCCACAGAAGGAACTCCTCGTCTGGCTGCTACATAGGTCAGCAGGAGCCCTCTTGGCTCAATTTTCAGAAAATGTAAAATAGACACAGATCTTACCACCCCCATGTCACACACACCAGCCCTACAACATCCTCTGCTGATGACTCATGAATGGGCTTTTCTGGGGGAAGGGGGTCTCAGGACCCCTAAGCCAGCATCGTTGCTCTATTGATCATGCACTTTCCTGGGTCCTGAGGCCAGCACAGCTGCTTCTGGCTCTCATCTAAGGAGCTGACCTTCTGTGACAAGGGTGGTGCTTCCAGAAGAGCAACCGTAACCGGCCTCAGACCTCAGCCCTCCAGATGCCATGATGAAAGTACCATTCAGGCCCTGGAACCTAGCACATAGACAGCACCACCTGCAAAACAAACACAAAGGCCGAATCCATCAAAGTCCCTAGTTATGAGACGGTCCCTTGCTTTTTGTTTTCTGTTGCTCTGCTTCTGGCTAACTGTTCTTGCTCACTGAGGTGCGCCAACCCAGGACGCGCCTTCAGATGCGGTTTTTTACGCATCTGATAAACTCAGCCTAAGAAAGGCTCAGGACGACACTGGGGTCCTGAACGCGGAGTGTAGTTGCTAATGTAGACTTTCTATCGGCTTAAACCTATGTCCCAGAGGTCCTCTCTGGTGGCTCACTCACAACAGGTTCTGAACGCTTATCCCCCTAATTTCTGCTTCTCTAGAAGCCCTGTTGCGTTTGAGGCACAATGAGCAAAATCTTTCTCTCAGAAACACACACATGGTTTCAACAGCAGGAATGCTTGCAAGTGCATTCCAGCAAGAAGCCTTCTACCAAATCCCAGGACCGTCTACAAGGGAAGAGTGAGTGCTGTGTACATTTCTAAGAACATCAGTTCTCTCTAAACACTGTCCATCTTCGTTTCTCTAGCCTCCAGGACACAGAGTCCCTGCAATCTTGCAGAACACTTAGGCTGGGAAGCCAGGACTAGAAGGCGTTTTGTATTCAGCAACAACTGAGTGAGCGGCACAAGAAATTGAAAAGAAGAGGCAGTGTCCCCTTGCACTACTGGGAAAAATCTTACAACCAAAATGCAGCTTTGCTTGGGTTGCTGATTTGCTCAATCGCTGAGCATTTGCCATACCCTCAGCTCTGAGGCAGACAACCGTGGGATGTGGGGACTGGGTTTTCAAAGGTCAAATGAGCATCCCAGTGCTGGTGAAGAGGTAGGGAGGTGTGTCCCTCGAGTGTTACTGTAAGAATTCTCTATCTACTATTTTTCATGGGCCACAGAATAAACCCCTCACAGTAGGGGAATTTTAGTCAAGGGAGGAAGGGAGCGGGGATCACTTAACGCATAGGGGTTTAAATAGTTTCCTTTGTATTTCCATTGTCATGACCGTGTAGGCATTCTGGAAAGTTCCTCCAGACTTTCAGTCATACAAAGCCAGGGCAGTTCATAGTCACAGCCAGCCAGCAAGGCACAACACACTGCAACAGCTGATCCCCATTGTTGCCTACAAACACTTTAATGGGTCACTCTCCTTTGCATTTGCACTCATTGCCCAATCCTGGAAAGGAAAAATAGCCCCACCCACTTTGGTCAGCTCTTAGGTGGGAACAGCTTTGGATGAAACCCTCGATGTCTGGGCATAAGGTCCCTAAGCTGTACACCAGAAAGAGGGAAGAGGGTGGGACAGTCTGCCGCTGTGTGACCTTGGCCTTGACTTTGCAAGGCCTGCCCACTCAGTCCCGTCTCCACCGCCATCTCTAAGCTTTCTGCACTGGAAGAAACTTAAGCTCTTTGGGGGTTTATTTTGTACCAGGCAAGTGGAAGCAGGAATTGCAGTCAGATTTGATTTTTTTTATCTCAGACAAATAAAGTTTTACAAATGGAATTTCATGCCCTCCTGCCTTTACAGATCAGGATCCAACCCCACTACATTTTAATATTTTATTTCCCACTCTGTACTATGTAGACCTAAATAATTAACTGCCTCAATAGCCTATCAATATGTCTTCCTTTAATTGTTAAACATGTGTTAATAATTCAAAAATTGGCTGGTGACCCCCCAGCACTCCTGTGGTTTCTGCAGGCCTCAGAGCTTTTTAAAAAGGGGCTGTCATTCTTGAATTCACCATCAACTAAAAGCTTTCTGGGTTTCTCCTTTTTCTAGACGCGTCTCACTTGCCAATAAGGTCTTGAGGTTAAATGGGAGGCAGAGTTCAAGGATTCTGGAACTCTGATTCAATTAGAGCAGATGCCTATAGGAAAGCTAGCCATCCAGACCTTGGGGACATCTTTTTTCTTATTTTTTTAACTGAAGAGCTTTGTCACTGGAGAAATCTCAGGAACTAGAGCTATACTAAATCTGTTACCCAGGTTAACTCCTATTTCAAGGAGAAAACTGGCAACAGATGGGCAGTGTAAGCAAGGGTGAAGAGAAGCCACCCAAATGACTGATCCATGCATGGGAAGAAAGTTTATTTAGATGAGAGAGAGAGAAAGAGAGAAAGAGAATAGCCAGAGACCTTTAGGGAAGTCCAAAGAAGCCATGGCTCTCTCCCTCTCTGGGGCAGAGAGGAGAAGGGCAGACTGGCAAGAGCCAGAGCGATCTCTCTTAGGAGCAGAGCAAGGAGTAAGACCAGGGAAAAAGAAAAAGCCAGGGATGAGGATGTAGTGGGGCAAGGGGATTGAGTGACCTGGAAGAGCCCAGGAGTTTAGGCCAGCAGGAAGGGGGTTGTGGGCCAGGTGACGTGTGTATGCACGTAGGTACGTGTGAAGAGAGACGCGGCTCCTCCTGGCAGACAGGACCTCACAGGCTGGAGTAGATGGGACAGAGCAGCAGCCGCCTTCCTGTAGCACAGCTGCAGCTGAGCCGGCTGTAATTGCGGGGTTCCCTTCGAACCTGGCAGGTAGAGTGGCTGGATATGGGCTTGCTTGGTCTGGCTACTTGCCTGTCTGTCTGTCCGTCTCTGGTGTCAGGTGAGAGCTGCAGGCCCTTCTGGTGGTATGTGGTGAAACTCAATTCTCTAGAATTCAAACTCTCCCGTAAAAGGCTCCCAGGCCCTTGGCAAATGCATAGACCATACAGAACATTAGCAAATCTTCTCCTTACAGGTTCAGAAATCGTGGGCAGGAGTTTTTCCAAGGGCGGCTGGAATGGATAAGCAGACAGCTGGGGCATGGGCCCACCATCTCCTCAGCTCTATGCAGCTCATTGGACCATATTCCATGCACTAAAGAGCTGAACCTCAGAGCTTTGGGATTTTTTTTTACTTGCATCTAATTTTTCTCTGTGGCATTTTGGGAGTCCTCCAGTAACTGCACATCAGCAGGAAGATTATTTTAAGCTGAAAACTCTTGGTATTCATCAAATTCTGAATATCATTAATTCCCATATGCTCTGGCGACTATTGGATGCCTGGCATGTGTCTCCATCCTGGGATCATTTTCTTCTTCTGTCCTCTGCTAACTGAGCCAGCGTTGCCTCTGCAGATAAGATGCTCTGTGGGTTTGGTGTTCTGCTGGTCTTAAATGAATTGACATCTGACTTCTACGCCTGCTGCATAACTGGCTCTGGGCCAGATTCATTCTATCGCTCTCATCAAATTGTCGCCTTTAAAATTAGGGTATTGGATAATACCACTCATCTGTGATGTCACTGCACTCCACAGAACGTTAGAAATGAAATTCTCTAGACATTAATGACGAGAAGCACCATGGTCAGACGCTGAAGACGTCCATCATCAGCTGTGATGTTGACTGTGAAATGGGGTGGTGCCTAATTCCAAGAGTGTCTCCAAAAGCTTGGCTCTCACCACCTCTGCGAACAGAAAGGCACACGTCACAGAGGAAAATCGGGCTCCCATCAGGACACGGAAGACATTTCACAGGACTGGATCTAGAGATAGCTCTACCAGGGCTGCTGTTCCTAGCTGGGCGAGCAGAAAGACTATGAGAGCAGGCGACAGATGCATAGAAACATGGCAATTTCCTTTCCTTGAGAGCCTGAGATATAAACCACATTAGCCAGAGACAAAGCGGGCCAGCTCTGAGCTTCTTGGTGTGAGGCTCAGGCCCTTGCCTCTGGGGCGGGCATGACACAGTCCAAACGGTGCAGCCGCGAAGGATATTAGTTCTCCCCTTCCAACCAGCCAGGCCCTTTCCGGGCTGAGACACAGACACCCAAGAGTGCAGCTTTTAAAGTCACCACGAACAGCATTCATTTGTTAGTCGATCCACAGAACAAACCCCAGGAGAGTGTCAGGAGTGCAGGGGGAGAGCTCGCCTCCAGATGAACTCAGGTACCAGGGCTCAGCCCCTCCCTGCATTAAAGTTGTGATTGCCCGGGAACCGGCTACTAAAATTAGCAACAGCTATTATTAGGCCAGATTCTCTCTGTACTTGTCAGCACCTCTAACTTTTTATCCTTGCTAAATGAGTTTAATTACTTGTGTTTCTTTTATCGCAATTTCAAAGATGCCTTAGGAATGCATGAAATCTAAGTTATCAATGCATTTTAAAACATGCAGTGTGATGCATTCGCCCCACCCCATTTTCAATTCTTTCATTCATGCTGAACATAAACAGCGTCCGCATTTGTACCCAGGAAGCAAGGCTTTTGGTCGGATGAGTTGACTAGCTGCTGGTGGTCAGTGTGCCGTGAGAGTCCTGGCCAGTCGGCAAGGGGGATGAGTGAGGAAGAAGGCAGGGAAGACGCGAATTTCCCACTCAAGCCAATGTGGGAAACAGCCAGGATGGGATAGGGGCCACCTCATCCGCATAGGAAGATTTCATTTCAAAGTCGCTCATTTTAGAAACATTTAAAGACCCGGGGCTGCCCATGTGAGAAGTGTCCAAAGGAGCGAGCGGTGTTCCCAGGGAGGATGGGACAACACCTCCCTCTTCCAGTTGTGTTCCCATTGCATGCAGAATTCCTGCTTAAAATGTTCTACATCTATAGTCTGCCTGCCTATTTCCCGCCTCCTTCCCTTCTCCCACCCCCTTTTTAGATAGAGCCAAAGACCACTGAGATTGAACTGTGGGTGGTCTCTATCACAGCCCTTAGGGTCTCAGGTTCCTAAGCAGTCTGGACAGTTTGCGACCCACGCATCAGAAACAGCACTGATGTCCAATAAGGCTGGTTGCAAACTTAAGTTCTTTTCCAAGAGCATACAGAAAATTATCTAACCCAACCAGGAGCAAATCGATGAAAAAGTCACAAATTCATTCAAAAGCATCAACCAAGCTGAGGGAAGGGGAAAAGATGATACAGTTCCCACGTTCGGGCCATTCTGAGCAGCCTGCATAAGGTGAGCTTGCCTTTGGAAAGACGTCTCTTTATGGTCCTGTCGCTCTTCCCACAAGTTTGCTCAGGCCTCCCCCTCTTACACTGCGCCTTCAGCGACACAGAACTGCTCCTGCTAAGGAAGGGGACCATCTCCGTGTCAGTCCCCTGGCTGCATCTGGAACCTCTCACCCAGGACTCTATCTGTAACAGGAGGCATCCCTTTCTCCTGAGAAGTCATGAGTGCTGTCTCCCTTTAAAAGCACTTAAAGTGGGCAGAAATTGAATAATCTTTGCAATTTACCGTGGCTATTTCCCTGTGGTACAGAAGAAGGTCAGAGATGCAGGGAGCTCAGAGAGACAGGGGAGCCTAGCACCATCTCCACTCTGTCTAACTACCCACCTTCAGGCCACACAGAAAGAAAGTACCCACAGATAATCTGAATGACTTCTGGGATTTGAGTCGTTTACATGAAACAGATGGAGACAGAAAAATGCACTGGGGTGGGGAGCCAGAGGGAGGAGACTAGGCCATCCCACTGAACTGGATGAAATGCAAGGTCTCTCAGGAAGCCTCCCCCGGTCCCATGTATTCCCTGACAGGCCCTCAGTGTTTATAAAAGGCAGCCTCTCTTCTACATGGATTTAAAACATTCTGCTTTGAAGATGAGGATTAATCCAGGTCTAAAGATGTGACTGCAGTTCTAGAACTTGGAGAACTGGCATTTATAGCCAAGTTGATTACTCTAATCATCAAACTGAGAAGGGTCTGTCAAATGTCCCCCTGTCTGGGTGGGTGTGGCTCATCCCTGGGCTCCCAGATCTCCACTTAACTTCCCCTGCAGAAAAGTTGGGTCAAAGTTGTCATGATGACATCATGATGATAACTGCCGGCCCACGCTCTGTGACATAAAAGAAGTTATTCTATCCAGACTCAGGAGGGAGCCATTTATAAGCACAAGGCTCTTTCTGCACAGTGCTGGGCAGGGTGCTGTGCCAACCAAATTAGCCTAGTCTGATCCACTCATTCTGAGGATCACATGGTCTGTGGTGGACATGGGTACGTGCATCTTGATTACGAGCATTCCATCAAAGCTCCATCAAGCACCACAGAAGGAGCTCTTGCCTGGGAGAGACAGATTTATAGCATGTACTACCAGGGCTCCTCCAGCCTCCACCAGTGACAACCCGTGTCTCTGACCTCTACAGTTCCCTGAAGACACTGACATCTACTCTGCCCACGTGTTCAGTTGGCAAAGTGAAGGAATTGCCAACCGTACCTCAGTCATGGCAACTGGGGATGAGGTACCGCTACTGCAGCTCCATTAGGAGATGCGTTCCCCACCTTCTCTCAGTTTCCCCACAGGCTCAAACAGCGGTCACTCACTGTGGCGACTGACAGCCTTCCCATTCTGCTGCAGCCTGCGCTTCCCTCCTCCAAAAGACCACACCTCCTCATCCTTCCCAAACAGTTCCACCAGCTGGGGACCAAGCCTTCAGATACATGGGCCTGTGGAGGCCATTCTCACTAAAACTGCCACGGGGGCTATTGAAGAAGGTCACCGAGGTGGCTGCAAGAAGGGACACAAGAGTTTGGGGTGGTTGTGTTCGAAATACCTTGCAGAGAGAGACATGCTCCATTTCTGTGTGAGAGAGAAACGTAGAGGAGAAGTAGCCTTAAGAAGCCAAGAACTTGGGGCTATACTTATCAAACTTTAATTCAACTTCTCAGGAGCATTTGGTTATTGGTATGGCTTATTATGAAGCCAACAGGTTAGCTCCTAAAATCGCACCTGTCCTGCCAAATCGCCTTTCCTTCATGGTCTGAAAGCCTCCCTGCTACAGCTTTCAATTCTCTGCCTTCTCATACAATAACAGTAATGACTGACATCCATAGCGGAGTTTATGCACACCCGTCCAAATGTCTAGTACACATTAACCCATCGATTGATCGTTCAGTCCACTCAGCAGCCTGGGGGTGGGTACTGTTCCCTGCGTGAAGCTCGGGGGAACTTAGCAACACTCCTGAGCTCCCACAGTTGCTAAGCGATGGAACCAGGATTTCAAAGGTTCTGGGGTGTGCCCTCCAACCAAAATACTACTGCCAGGTATTATTATCCATATCATTCTCGCTACCACTGTGCTTAGAGTCCCTCATGTTCCTTAGGCATCGCTTCCTGGAATAGAATTTGAAGACTGTGTGAGACTAAGTTTTAAATGAGTCCCCTTTCACACTTCACTTAAACCTTAAAGTGAAAGATTCCTGTATCGACATTCGACTGTGCTCCTGGATTTAGAATTTATTTCTCCGACAAATTCTCCTCATTGCTGCCGGGCACTGGCCCTGTCCTCCTCTCTATCCAGAGAGCCTCCTAGCCCTCCTGTGTTAGCCCCACGCTGGCATCATTCTCCCTCCCTCCTCCTGGGGAAAGACCAGGCAGGCAGAGCTGAGCCCCAGCCTGTGACTAAGAAAGCTCTTGCCATTATTAAGATGTGTGTGTTGACAGAGCAGTGGTACCAGCATGTCTGTCTCTCTCTGCAAGGTCAAGAGGTCATGAGGACCAGTCTCTGACATGGCAAACACAACCACCCCAAACTCTTGTGTCTCTTTTTAAAGACACCTCAATGACCTTCTCCAATAGCCCACTGTGAAGGTTTGAGTGAGAATGGCCTCCACAGGCCCATGTATTTAAATGCTTGGTCCACAGTTGGAGGAACTGTTTGGGAAGGATTGGAAGGTGTGGCCTTATTGGAGGAGGTGTGTCCCTGGGAATAGGCTTTGAGGTTTCAAATGCCCATGCTAAGTGCAGTGTCACTGTCTCCGGGCTGCAGATGATGATGAAGCTCTCAGCTACTGTTCCAATGACACACCTGCCTGCCCAACCATGATGATTGTGAACTAACTCCTGAAACTGTTAGCAAGGCCCCCACTCAAATGCCTTTTTCTAAAAGTTGCCTTGATCATCGTCTCTCTTCACAGTAATAGTATAGCAAGTAAGATACCCACCATTTGATGTTAAGAAACTACCCATTATAGAGCTGGAGAGTTGGCTCAGTGGCTAGGAGTTGTATACTGTTATTGCAGAGAACCCAAGTTCAATTCCCAGCACCCATGTCACGTGATTTACAATCACATACAATGTCAGTTCCATGAACGCTAACACCTCTGACAAATTGCCACACTCATGGGCATATAATTTAAAATAAAACATAAAGGGAAGAAATCATTTCTTGAGCTGGTGGAATTTTCAGCCATTGTCCTCTCTCTATCTCTCTTGCACTGCAGGATGGTGAAAACATGGAATTCAGACCAATTTAATTGCTATGTTCTTTTCCTTATGAGAAAAATGGAACAGCTTCAGGTCCTAACACTCTACGTGGATAATACACCTCACACTCTGTGTGACTCTGGTAGTTACAGGCTGGTCCTAAAAGCTGTGTTCACTATCATTAGTCTTCCTCTCTTCAGAGGCTGGAAGCTGACACACCAGCCAGTCATCAAGGCCACTATGATGTGTGCAAAACTCCCAAAGAAAGGAAATGTCTGTTAGGGTAAACTTACTACTTAAATTCAGGTGCTAGATAGGGGTCGCAGCAGCCACATTGAATTATAAAATGATAAGGAAGAGGAGAAGCAGGCAGACAGATGAAGAAAGAAGCCTTCAAGGCCTCACGTGGCATGGGCTGCACAGCCCTTACTTTCCACGCTGTCAACCATTCATGCTCACAACAGTTTCTGCCAGTGCAGCAAGGCCTGCTGTTCTCTGATAAAATGGAAAGAGACTGAGCTACAGAAACCCTTTGCACCTGCCTCTCTCCATAGATAATAATCTCATTTTTCAAAAATACAGAATTTGGGCATCATCCATGACACTCCCTGGCCCGTGTCAACATCCAACCTGCCATTCCTTACACATACACACATCATCACCTCCTCTCCTTGTTCTCAGCACTACTGTCCCACATCACAGTTACCCCAGAAGCTCCCCTGCTTATCTTTCTATCCATGTGCAGTCCTTGGTGCCATCAATTTCTTCAGAATAAATATAATTACACACATACACATAATGCACACATACACATACACATGTACCATACACATATGCATACATATGCACACACACATGTACACATACTACACACAAACACATATGCATGCACATACACATATACATACTGTAGGAACTCCTTTAGCCAATAGCCTGTAGGATAAATTACTTGGTGTGAATGAGAAGGAAACACGGAACACGCAACAAACCTGCTTAGGAGTTTATTATTGGGTTTGTGTACAGGCCTGGGGAATCGGTGTACAGAAAGAGAAAGGAAGATGGCGTGTCCAGCATTTTAAAAGCTGCCTAGCGCATGCACACAGGGGTTGGTGTGACTACATCATATGCAGGTGATGCAGATGATGGGCTCACACATGTGCTCAAGGGTTTAGTTGAGTGATAAGTGGATGGAACCACACATGCATGCATGTGGGTCACGTGGGGCCCTTTAACATTCAGGCAATTGCCTGAGGGCTTGTCTGCACATGCATGGCTCTAAAACCCGGAAATGCAGCCTTAGTTGTGGCTGAATAATTACAATACCAGCCCATTTGGGCATGGTCTCTTGTACTATAAATGCAGATTAAAGCTTGCTCTCTCTCTCCCTCTCTCTCTCTCTCTCTCAACTGCTGGATTTAGTTCCCATTCCCCACTCATGCAGAGGACTGTGATCTGTGAGTCTACCCCTAAACAAAGAGCCCTTTGTTATACTCCATTCTAAGTTAATGTGGGATTACTTAATTGTACCCATCTACATCTGGAAACCCATGTGGATCCCAACTCCATGCCTACTGGGACTGACCCAAAAGGTCCGTGGCCCAGAAGATATCCCACCACAACCACCACCTACAAATGGCACCAACGGTGACAACTACATCCACATAAAACCTAAGAGAGCTTGGGAAGTAATGCTAGACACAAAAGATCAGAGTTAAGGATAGCTTCTTGGTAGCAGCATTTTCTCAGGTGGGCTCTGTTTGCTAGAGGCAAGCGTGTCTCATTTAACAGAGGCTTCCTGAATCAGTTTTAGCTGAAAAAACATTGCATCTCTTTCTTTTAAGAGGCCCCTCCACCAAACACTTAAATTGTGTTTATGAATAGCTAACAGCATGCTTCTTGGTGGTGGCAGGGACCTTGAAACTCCATAGAGCTGTGGCAATAAACATGGCTCCCACCAGTACCTCCACCATGAAGCTAGCCTCTCAGAAAGCTAAAGAATGGGGTGGATCCAGCCATCAAAGCCACAGCTTTAATCCTAGCCATATGATTTAGCAAATTAAAGACTCATGTGATCAGAAAAAGAGATATACAATAAAGATAGATTCAGATGAAAAAACCTCTAAATGGTTTACAGTGTGTTTAAAAATATATGTAGGCTTGGGAGAGAAAAGAAAAAGGATAAAGTCAAAAAAGAAAGAAAGAAAAAGAAAGAAAAAAAGAAAGAAAGAAAGAAAAAAAGAAAGAAAGAAAGAGAGTAGTTGGGTGTGGTGGCACACACCTTTAATACCAACACTTGGGAGGCAGAGGTAGGCAGAACTATGTGAGTTCAAGGACAACCTGGTCTACAGAGTAAATTCCAGAAAAGCCAAAGGTACACAGGGGTACATAGGGAGTAGACACAAGCTTAGAACAGCTGAGCCAAGCACAGATGTTAGTGACCCTGGCTGGGCTCATCCAGATTTCCAGTCTATGCTAAACACATGATTAGTTTGGAGAGAGACGCTGAGGACAGGCTTCTTCCTTCTCTCCAAACAATTCCCACCTGAAATATCATAAAGGTGCCAACTAGACACAGGGCAGGTATGAGATCTGACTACTAAATGAGAACAAGGCTTGGTGGAAATATGTCCTTACACTTTGACCAGGCAACTCCAAACAAAGGGCTAAAGGGAAAACTGAGGAACATAAAAGTTGTCAAGGAAGGGGGAAGCATCCTCTAGTCTAGAAGCCTGGGTTCTGAAAAGCTCAACTTTTCCCTCAAGAACGTATTCTTCTTTTCTCAGTGTCTTCCTCAGTACTGGTCACCAAACTGCCTATTTTCACTTCACTTCCATGCCATGTCATGCCATCTGAGCAGCACTGAGAAAAGAGAATGGTGGTGCCTTGTGGGAATGAGAGACTATGTAGGTGATGGTGAGATGCAGACACATGCAGCCTTGAATCTGGGCAAGGACCTTGGTCTGGTGACACTTGAGGAAAGGTCAGGGTGAGTACAGAGAAGGGGTCCATGGTATGTCTCGCCATCAGTCCTCCCAGGTAAGCCCCATGCTTTCCTACCTGCTAAGAACTGGCTCTGGAAGGAGGGCCTTGAGTCAGCTTTGTGACATGGGTAGGTCATCTGACCACTTTAACTTACATTTTATTTTCATTGCCAAAAGTGGACTAGGTGGAACATGACTGGTCAATGAGGATGAAACCCAGTATGGAATGGTGCTGAGAACTGGGTATAGAAGTGGTTTCTGGGTAATGCAAGTCTTATATCCATTTAGCCAATTGAGTTGGATTTCTCATTCCCCAAGCCCTCCTGAGAAGCTACAAAGTCATGCCTTCATTTTTCTGAAACTCAGATGTTTTTCATTGGCTCTCACTTTCTGAGGAAACTTCTGGAAGCCCCTCATGGAAATATTCTTCCTAACTTCAATAAGTAGTATTGAGGTAAAAGAAAACCCCTAAGGAACACTTCTGCATTGCTGGTGGGAATGCAAGCTGGTACAACCCCTTTGGAGGTCAGTGTGGTGATTTCTCAGAAAATTAGGAAACAACCTTCCTCAAGACCCAGTAATACCACTTTTGGGTATATATCCAAAGGATGCTCAATTGTGCCATAAGGACATGTGCTCAACTATGTTCATAGCAGCTTTGTTTGTTATAGCCAGAAACTGGAAACAACCTAAATGCCCCTCGACTGAAGAATGGATAAGGAAAATGTGGTACATTTACACAATGGAGTACTACACAGTAGAAAAAAAATAATGACAGCTTGAATTTTGCTGGAAAATGGATGGAGCCAGAAAACATTATTTTGAGTGAGGTAACCCAGACACAGAAAGACAATTATTACATGTACTCAGTCATAGCTGGTTTTTAAACATAAAACAAAGAAAGCCAGCCTACAAACCACAATCCCAGAGAACTTCGCCAACAATGAGCACACTAAGAGAGACTTACATATAGATCTAATCTACGTGGGAAGTAGAAAGTATAAAAAGACAAGCTCTCCTGAATAAATTGGGAGCATGAGGACCTTGGGGGAGGGTTGAAGGGGGGAGGGGAGAGGCAGGGAGGGGATCAGAGAAAAATGTAGAGCTCAATAAATTTCAATAAAACATGTATAAAAAAGAAAAAGAAAAAAGAAAACTTCTAAGGACTAAATGACAGGTTTGACTCGGGTAAATACCTTTTAGCACCATGGCTCCCAGGAGCATCTGTAAAAATCAAATGTGCCTGGGAAGCACACAATACTGGATTTTTGAAAAATCAGGATATCTTGCAAACAAATTTGTGTTTTATAATCTCAGTTCCACTAAAGAACATGACTTGACCCTCCTACAACTGGGTGATAACACCCCAAGAGTCCTCTGCCTTCCTTTGTACTGAGTAGAGACAGTTCCTAGAATATTCAACCCTAATTTCTGATGACCTGATAACCCATGAACAGTATTGAGAAGTGTCCCCATTTGCCTTTGAAGTGATTTTTTTAAAAAACTATCATGGCCCTAGCACTATAGAGATGGATATGTGCACATGTGGGCTTGTATGTGTGTGGGAGGTGTATTAGAATAATTTCCATATGTCAAAATTTTACTGATATCTCACCTTTGGCAAAGCATTTAGCCTGACATTTTGGAAAATGCAGGGTATCAGCTCCCATCACTGGAGAGCCATACTGACTGAATCACAAAAGGACAGTAGGCATGCCGAGGGCTTTGCTCTGTGTGTGTTCACACGTGTATGTGTACCTGTGTGTGGAGTCCAGATGTTCATAGCAGGTGTTTTCCACTCTCACTCTCCACAATACCCTTTAATGCAGGGTTTCTCATGGAACAGAGTTCACCAGGAAGCCACACTAGCCAACCAGTGAGCTCGAGGGATCTTCCCGTCTCCACTCCACCAGCAACAGTTCACCATGCGTGTCTTTCTATGTTAGTGCCGCGTCCTCAGGCTTGTGCTGTGGACACTTCACCCACGGAGCCATGTGCCTATCCTTGAGGCTGTGCTTTGATCTATTGCTTTTCAAGACTTCTAATCACAGGGGTAGAAAATAAGGCAATCAACCTCAACTTTATCATTTACCACCCTCAAAACAGCTCTTGAGTTTGAAGTTGATGAAGGACACGAGATCTTCTGTGGAGGCCCAAAACCGTGAGCCTATTCCACATTGACCAAAGGCCAGAGAGTTGGAACTTACCTCTATTCCTTCAAGATTATCATGTTTCTACCTCAAACAAAGGTCTCACCTAGATTTAGAACAGAGAGTTCTGCTCGCTCGGTTATTATCAACAGGTGTGGCTGATAGCCAGCCCTCGAATTTCAGGAATAGAGACTTAGACGTGTCTCTACCTCAAACAAAAGGGTTCAACTAAGGTTACAGTACCTCTAAGGAGATAACATTGGATTCCACCCAGGGAGTGATTTGTCTACAGAATGTTTTGGTCTAGGGTGTGAGTGTGACTTGTTTTGTTCTAGCAAGGGACTGTTTAACTATGGATATAGCCCATAACCTTTAACTGGTCTATCCATTTCCTTGTATCATGTTAATGCAGTTTTTTATCTTACACCTACCTCTTGGGGTTGGGGTATTTTAAGAAATTGAAAACTAAAGATGGGCAATTTCAGTATTCATTAGAACTCCCTCCTGTTGGGGACTATGGACACTCAGACCCTGAATTTTCTATGACCCCCTGCTTGCCGGAGTAAACAACTTGTTTTGCTATGCTTGCAGCTGCTCTGAGCATGAGACCCTCCCTGATGGTGGAGGAGTGGTTTCTGGTGGGCTTGCAGCTGAAAGATCCCAAGAGCTAGGGTGTGGCCATTAGTCAAGGAGAGCCCTATATAAGCTGCCCTGAAACACAATAAAATGGGCATTTTTGTTTCAAGGATGACCCATGTCTGTCTGTCGGTTGGTCTCTCTCTCTCTCTCTCTCTCTCTCTCTCTCTCTCTCTCTCTCTCTGTGTGTGTGTGTGTGTGTGTGTGTGTGTGTGTGTGTTTCAATCTCCAGCTCCTTGCCCAACTCACAAACCATCCCATGATACAGGCTGTGTAGGTGGAGGCCTCCAGAGAGACTGGGAACTAGGAATCTCTAAGAGAGCACCCTCAGGAATGGTGAGGGTAAATTGAAGATGGGTATGTGACTTCGTGTTATTTACTCCCCACACCCTTGCCTGATATCAGTTCCGGGTGATGCAGGTGCCACAGGAGACATCACTGAAATCAGGAATTAGAGACACTCTGAGGGACACTCTCTGGAAAACTGGTTTCAGGAACTAGCTGAAGATAAAGTTAGATTATAATCTTGAGAATAAACAGGGAATTACTCCCTTGTGATTATCACTGGTATTTTCGGAATTTTCAATAAATGACTTTTCAATAATTTTCAATAATGACTGTAGGAAGTAGCATTTGGAGATGCTCCAACATGGTACCCAGGCTCGTGTTCAGGGACAAGGACATTGCAGCACACCAGATGTGAGCCTCTTGCATGAGGCCATGGGAGTGCACCAAGGGTCTGGTTCCCTCCTCTTCACACTCTCATGGGCTTTGGGTTCTGAGCAGTGATTTGAATCATGGGCACAAGTGACAGAGGCCTCCAGGAAAACAAAGCAGGACAATTGTTGGTATTTGAAAATTTCATTGAGAGGAATCTTAAGTGTGTCAGCCAGCTGCATGAGAGAGTGGCCTTCCTGAATAGTGCCTATTGGGACCCACGGCATACCCTGACTTTGAGGCAATTAAACAGTGATGCTCACAGAGGAGCCCCAGCCCAGGTGTGCATGGTGGCATTTAGCAGTGTGTACGCAATGTATGCAAATGAATTCACTGCAGAAATGTAACAGCATTGGTCTTTAACCACCCTAATGGCTGTTTTACAAACATAAATGACAGCACAATATGCTGAAGTTGCTTCCTGAGTTCTCCCACCAGAATGAATTGCAAACTTAAACAGCTTAATTTTTAAAAGCCCACACTAGAAGTGACAGTGAGTAAGTTAGATGGTCTGAGAGTAGGGTGTTGTGGGATTTTGTACACTGTGTGAAGGTGTATTGCTGTGATTGGTGTAATAAAAAGTTGAATGGCAAACAGCTAGGCAGGAGGTATAGGTGGGATTTCCAGGGAAAGAAAGGAAAAGGAGGAGGAAGCTGGGCATGCAGGAAATGCAAGGAGATGCAGAGAGGAAACAGGAGGTACAAGATGGAAGGGAGGTAATGGCATGTGATAGAACGTAGATTAATATAAACAGGTTAATCTAAATTGTGAGAGCTACTTAGGAACAAACCTAATGTTTGTTCTAAACTATAGGCAAAGCTTTCATAATCAATAAAAGGTCTCCATCTCATTATTTGAGAGCTGGCTGGTGGGCCAGAAAAAGATTCAGTTACAGTGGGGTAGTCTTCTGTTCTGGTGACAGTGGCAGGAATTACAGCAGTATCACACTGCCTAGAACCAAACACAATCAAATGTAATAGGACTAGAACAGCCTCCACATGCACTAACACAGGAAGCTCATGTGCCAAGTCCAAGGCCAATAGCCAGAACAAACAACAACACAGAAAACAGTGAGTGTAATGATCTGTTCTGTTTCTTTAAGAGACAAGCCACGCCCACTCCCTCCGCTGTCTGATGAGACAGGCTGATCTTCAGCTTCCAGCCTGAGTTCTTTTTTCCAAATCCCTCTCAAAGAGGCAGCTTCTGCCTCTCCCTACTTCTCCCCTTCCTCGTTCTCTCTCTCTCTCTCTTTTCTCTCTCTCTGCTCTTCTGCCCTTCTCCCTTCCCCCTCCATAACCCACTGAATAAATATCCAACCTCACTCTGCACGGCATGCCTATCCATGTCTCTGTCTCTTGCCTGCCGCTGTGTGTCTCCCTGCCCTGGACCAGCCACCACTTGGGGACTTGCAGCCATCCCTGCCTGGGACTGGCTGCTCAGTGTTTCTGCTGCCTGCCACTGCCGGGGATCCCACAGCATTTTTATTAATCCATTACAGTGAGGATCATTAAGATTCACATTACCTGAAAGAAGCCAAACCCGGTGAGGAGGAGACACACTCCCACTCCCAGCACTGGGGAGCCTGGCAGGGGGGTCACAAGTTCCAGGCCAACCCTGGCTGTGTAGGAAGACTTTATCTCAGAGGAAAAGAACAGAATCAGGGCAAAGTTACACACACCACACAAGAAATAAGTCAAGGGCATGATTGGCAACTCTCAAGTACAGAAAGACAGATAGCCAATTTGCTTGTTTTTGTTTTAAGAAATAATATCCCAAATGATCAAAATGGTTAAATTTTTAAAATAGAAATAATGTAATTTTTTTATTTTTCAAGTTGGCCACTTAGAAAATAAAAAGAGCAAAAAATATTTCTAAAAAGAAATTTTATCAGCTCTTGATAGGAGACCAATCAAACCAAATTTTCAAATTGACCATTTGATACTAGATATTAAATGGTGAAATCTTCACATTCTAGTTAACATTGGAATTCCAAATTTTACCAAAATAGATAATAATATAATTTAATGACATTATATAATCATAATTAAACACATTATAGGCTGTTCCTAAGAGGTAACTATTACTGAGCATATCAACATTTATTCAACAAAATACAAGGTAATTCTAAATCATATTAGGAAAGTGTTTGAGGACTATAATGTTTTGAGGCAGGTTGTAAAACTGTGGTCCAATTAGTCACATGTGTTCTTTTTTTGTAAGGCTGGGGAATCAAATCCAAGGCCCTGGGCATACTAAGCAAACATTATACCACTGAGATACCGTCAGCTCCTGCCATGTATTTCCAAATAATAAATTTTTATTAATTTATATATATCTGTGTTTATATGTATATATGAGTTGTTCTTGGCCTACAGTGGGTTACGTCCTATAAACATACTGTAAACTGGAAATATCCTAGTCAAAACTACCTTGACTCCCACAGCTCAGTGGCACAGCACACTGTAGAGTGGCAAGCATTTCCTCTGGTGATGGAGCTTCCAGCCCAGCTGCGGCCCAGATTCAAAGTTCAGCCTCCATTGACCATGTAGCTTTCATAGCAGCACACATGGAAAAACTAAAGCAAACCAAACCGAGTTGGGGGCGCTGTGTGTAGGAATAACTTACATACTTCAAGCGATAATTGTTTTCTTCGTGCTGTTCAGAAGATTGCCTTCAGATAGCATGTAATGTTTTGTTTAAACACTGAGGTTTGGTAAGAGCATTTTATAAAGTTAAAGAAAAGCAACAACCACCAGGCTTAGGTTCTCGCACCAAGCTGAGTGGCTTCCTTTGACTGTTTGCATGGGGCTCGCTGCCTCTCCCTCTCCCCGTTTGCATTCAGCTCTATAATAACTCCCTTCTCATCATGAAAGAATTACCCAGAACCCCAAGCTCACTTATTCAATTTACTCCCTACCTCTCCCTTACACGATATTCAATTAACATTGACTCATCTTAAGTCTTGCTATTTTAAAACCTGCTCTGCTTACTCTGATTTTAATTGGGAGGCTCCCCTTTGTCCTCCTGAGCCTTCAGACCCATCTGAACACAGAAAGGGGTTGTGAATAAGTGTTAGCCACAAAGAAGTGTGCACCCCTTCGGTGTTTATTCTGTGAACTGCTAACTGGACCAGGTAGAGGCTTCCACCTTACATTAAGGTGGCCCACCTTGGAAGGCATGGCAGGGCACACTATGACCCAAACATACTAATGCAGTCTTACTGAAATATTGTCTAGATGTAGTCTATGTGGCTGTGGTCTGGGCCAGTGTGTGGCTCCTGAGGTGCCATACAAAAACAGCTTAATTGCCCTGGGTATGGACACCCAAAAATGTCTGAAGATCAGAGAGTTTCAGCTTGCTCAAAGCTGTTGACAACTATGGCTAAACACCCTGACCTAGGGTGTCATGACTTGGTGTTTGGGACATTAAGATGGCCCATAGAGGTAGAGCCACTCCACCCTGACCAAAGGTCAGAGAGTTGGAACTTCTGTTCCTTCAAGTGTTTTTTTTTTTACGCGTCTTTTGCCTCAAACAAAGGTCCCACCTTGATTTAGAGCAAAGATTTCTGCTCTTTCAAGGTTACTTATTGTCAACAGGTGTGGCTAATATCCAGACCTTGTTTTTCAGGAGAAGTAGATCTGTTTCTACCCCAAACAAAAGCCTAAGGATCCAACTAAGTTTCTACTCCTTTAAGGAAATAACTATGGATTCCACCCAAGGGAGTGGTTTGCCTACAGAATGTTTTGGCCTAGGGTGTGAGCGCTCTTGTCTTGTTCTAGCAACACAACGTTTAACTACGGTTGTAGCTCACAACCTTCAACAGGTCAGTTCATTAATTTGTATCATGTTAATGCAGTTTTTATCTTACTCCTAGCTTTTGGGGTCGGGGTATTTAAGAAAATGGAAGTTAAATGTGGGCAATTTCAGTACTCACTGGAACTCCCTCCCGATACTATCCTATGTTTCTGTTTTATTATTTTCACTTGCATCTTTGCCTCTTATTTTTCTAATCCCTGTGCCTTTGTATCCTTGTCAAAGCTGGTCTCAGACACCTGGGTGTTGGTTATGTCATTTCCAAAGTGACGTCTAAACCCGGAGTAGGATGTGCCCTTCTCAACCCAAATCACATTGTTCTAGTAAATCACTCAAAGTAGGTCCCAGCCCAGAATTACCACAAATGCCCTGTTAACACCTGTTAATCCAGCTTGAAAATCATTCCCCTGTCCATTACATGCTATGAATAATGACTATGTTTAGTAAATTTCTGTTATCCTGAAATGGAGAAGCAAGAACTGTAGGTGATGTGATCTAAGAGATGTGGAATTTGGGCAGCTTCCTGTAACTCCCTGACCCCACAATCCATGACACAGCAATACTGACTCAAACATCTGGAGAGGGGCTGAAGAGATGGCTCAGTTTCCAGCAACTGTATTGGAACTCAGCCATTTATAATTCTAGTTCCAGGAGATCCAGTGCCCGCTTCAGCCCCGTGCAGGCACTTCATGTACATGATGCATATGTGCAGGCAAAACACTCATACACATTAAATTCTGGAGAGGAAGGGGAACTGGGTCACCAGGCATCACGAGGCAGGTGAACCCCTGAGCAGACACTTTGGGTGGCTGTTTTCCATAAAACTAAGCACATTATTTGACATGTGACCTAACATTTATGGGCATCTGTGACAGAGAAATAGAAGTTTTGACATTCAGAAGCCTACACGTGGTGCTCTTAGCAGCTTTGTTTGTAATCACCAAAAATAGGAGCAAGCTGTGGTTCCCATGGTGGGTGTATGGTTAAACAGCTCCGCCATGGCGTCCTGCCTGGTATAAAAAGGGGGCAAACTGCTGTTACAGGCGTACTAACTGTTATGGTTTAGGTAAAATGCTGCAGTTCCCTGAGTGGCCAGCAGGTTCCAGGCTGGGAGCCACACAGCAGGTGAGAGACCTTGGCAGGGCAGCCAGGCCCACAAGGAGCCACAGCTGCAGCGGTTAAGAGACAAACGTATAGGCGCTCCATACAGAGTGAGGTTGCAGTTCATCCCATTCTTATAGGTCCTCGGATCCCAGGTCCAGCAGACAAGATCTGCCCAGACCAGCCCAAAAGCCAACAGTGCAAGGCCTGGCGTCTGGGAGTGGGAGGGAGGTAGCCGGATATGATGCAGAGTGAATGGACCTGGGTGTTAGATTTTTTTCTGAAAAACTGTCTTAGCAGAGGGAAATGCAAATCTTTCCCCTATAGTCCACCAGTTTCCTAGAATTTTAATGATTCCTATTTCGTGTGTGTTGCCATGGTAATGTTTAAGGAAGTGAGAACTGTGCTGAGCATACAGAGGCTCTGGTTCCCTCCCAGGGGTTGAACTAATATTTCCTCCGAGCAGTAGGTCTCACCCGGCTCCCCTCTGCCAGGCTTGGTCAACCTCAGAGGTCACCTGCAGACTGGGATGGATGTCAAAGGGCTGACAATGTAGGAGCAGAGGGCAAGCGATGAAGAATGGGGGTCACATGAGAGGTGCCCTGCCTGCCTCCCTCCTGCTGGCATGAGCTGAGGTGCTCTTGACCCCATGGCATAAAGGACCAAGACTTGAACCCCAGGTGCCCTCACCAGTGACCTGTTCATGCCACATTCTTCTTGGCTCTTCCTTTTTTTCCTGTCGCCCTTTCCCCAGCTGCCAGGATGAAGCCTGTGAGTGTCATGTCCGGGAGCCACATCTCTGCATTGGCCTTTGTGAGGCCTGATTAATGGAAGGTTTTAAGCAGGACCTGGGTGTAGTAAGGACGAGAGGGCTGCGTTCCAGGCGCCTGGCTAGCTTATACCCGAAATAATTATACAGAAACTGTATTAATTAAATGACTGCCTGGCCCATTAGTTCTAGCCTCTTCTTGGCCAACTCTTACATCTTAAACTAACCCGTATCTAGTAATCTGTGTATCACCACGGGGTCATGGCTTACCGGCATGAGTCTAACCAGTGTCCATCTTGGGCTGGAGAAACATGGTGTCTGCCACACTGCCTTCTCTCCCCCAGCATTCCGTTCTGTCTACTCTGCCCACCTAAGGGCTGCCCTATCAAAAGGCCAAGGCAGTCTTTTTATTTAACCAATGAAAACAATAGAAATACAGAAGGACCTCCTACACCATCCGGGACCCGTTCTTTCATAGCTTGGATTCTTGCTTTCCCTAATCTATTAAATTAAAGAAACTGCGTGAAACCTTATGGAAATTTAGCTAAATATGCTTTTCAAGTATTTATTTATGGCTGATAGTGATGACCTCAGTACAGGTTCGGGCATTCTGCAACATCAGCTTGGCTAGTCAACAATGTGGACCTTAAGCCGTGTGTTCAGTACCTGGCTGGAATGCCTTGTTAAAACAGACACACTCTGGGGCTACAGGGGGTAGCTCAGGGTGAAGAGCACTTGCTGCTCTTGCAGAGGATCTGGGCTCCACTCCCAACATCCACATAAGGCAGCTCAGAATCTCGATCACTCCAGCTCCAAGTGGCCCAACAGCATCCTCTGGCCTCCTTGGGCACGCCACTCAAGGAGGGCACAGATATCCATGCAGGCAAACACATAAAAACAAATCTTTAAAAGCTAAAAGACATACTCATGGAATTCACTTTTAAATGCACACTTTCTAGGAAAGTGACACCCAGTCCCAGGCCACATGTCTCCTGGGGAGCATGGACTGCAAGTGCAGCCACAGTCCCTGGAGAGTATACTGGAGATGAACTGTCTAGGGCCATTGTAGCCATGGTAACGCCACACGCAGCTGGCTCACCTCTCTGAGGATGGAGTATAACAGACCCATTGTGCTGTCTGGAGGATAGTACAGGATGCACAGCATTCATGATCGCAGGGAATGGGTTGCACGTTCTTGGTCGCATACAGCTACTCTTTTAGAGGCAATGCCATGCTATTAAAAGGTGTACCATGGCCTTTAATCCCAGCACTCGGGAGGCAGAGGCAGGTGGATCTCTGTGAGTTCAAGGCCAGCCTCGAGGAAAAGCCCTAAAATCTACAAAGAAACCCTACAAAGTGTGCCATGGAGCAATGTGCTGTATGCACAGCTGCCTCCTGCACACCTGCATCTGCCATGTCTCTTCCTGGATCTGGAGGCCTTGTCAAGTGTCTGCCCTCAATGCAAGAATGGTGGCACATCAGTGAAATTGCCCGGGGACTTACTTCTCAGAAGAGCCCTTCATTAAATGGCACGTCACGGTATTTAGCTATGGCATGAGAGGCAGTGAAAACATGAGCCAGGGGTCACATGTTGGGTCACGTGTTGGGTTCCTAAAAGGCAGCATGTGAGTCAGTCAACCTGAGGCAAATTCTGTCAGAGCAGCAGGAGTAGCAGGGTCCCAAAAGCCAGTCTCGTTAGGAGCCACCTAGATGTTATAGATGACTTTAATTCCTTCAGAACCTTATACAGTGTGCTTTGATCATACTCACCCTTACTCCTCCTAGACTGATCCACAACCTAGAAAGTTTATAGCTTCCTCTCACCTCCAGTTTGCTCTGTCTCATGCTTGCAGTGATGTCATAGCTTCCTGACTGTGCTGCCACGCCTGCCGCCTGCCACCTGCTGCCACGCCTGCCACCTGCTGCCACGCCTGCCACCTGCTGCCACGCCTGCCACCTGCTGCCACGCCTGCCACCTGCTGCCACGCCTGCCACCTGCTGCCATGCCTGCCACCTGCTGCCACGCCTGCCACCTGCTGCCACGCCTGCCACCTGCTGCCATGCCTGCACCCTGCCATAATAAACCCTTATCTCTCTGGAACTAAAAGCCAAAATAAATTCTTCCATCAATTTCTTTGGGTCATGGTGTTCTTACGGCCCCATAAAAATAGCTAATAACATTGCTCCTGTAGGAAGTATAGCTGTGGGGAATCTATGTGAGAATCCAGAGGTGGAGTTTGGGGCTTCTTTTGACTCTTTCTGACTCTCAATGCCTGGTCAGCAGAGAACATGGGTAGAGAAGCATTCAGGTTTCACTCAGAGTGACCAGCACTGACTGTTGGCCTGCACTGGCTGATGTGGATTTGATGGTCCTCTGATTAATCAAAAACTGACAAGCCTAGGCATCAGGTCCCCTCTGACTTAGTACTGGAAATCTTTGCTTTGCTGCAGCTCTTTGCTCCAGCCTGTCACAAGCCAGCCAGTGTGATTAGATAGCCGCAATGAAGAACTTTTGACATTTATCCATACTCCCAAGCAATTAAACCCAGTGTCCTCCTAGAAAACCACAGCACATAGGATGGACAAAAGGAAATGGAAAATGAGCAGCAAAGTTGGAAGAGCACATCGTGCGTGCTGAAGGCTTTCCATAGTCACAGATCCCAAGAGGTATCATGCTGAAACCAAAACAGAACAGTGGAACAGAATGGAGATCTGGGAGTAGAACACATGGATGTGGACACAGAGCTTTCTACGCAGCCACAATTAAAGTCTTTCAAAAAATGGTTCAAGAACCATTGGATCTCTATAGGCCAGAACAAACAATTCAGGTAAAACCTCAACGTAAAATGGGCCAGGGGTTGCAGATGAAACATGAAGCTATAAAACACCAAGGGGAAATCCTGCAGTCTTGGTTTAAAGAATGGTGGTTCTTTGGACGAAATACACCAAAAGTAAGTACAGGAAGAATTGTTAAATCAGCCATGGGTGTCATTTAAAACTTTTGCTCTCTGGAAACCACTCTTAACAGAACAGATTGACAGAGAAGAGATTCGCTTGTCCCAGTACACACAACTCCAGACTACAGAGAGGTTTCCACAGTCAACAGCCAGAAAGAGAAAGCACTGAGAAAATATGGGCATATCTGCTGTGGGATAAAACGTGGACTGGCCATAGGCAGACAGGAAGTATAGGCAGGGCAACCAGACTAGGAGAATTCTGGGAAGAGGTAAGACAGTCACAGACAGTTGCAAAGGAAGCAAGATGAGAATGCCTCACTGAGAAAAGGTACCAAGCCACATGGCTAAACATAGATAAGAATTATGGGTTAATTTAAGTTGTAAGAGCTAGTTTATAATAAGCCTGAGCTAATAGGCCAAACAGGTTATAATTGATATAAGCCTCAGTGTGTTTCTTTGGGACTGAACAGGTGTGGGACCGGGCAGGACAGAAACTTCCATCTACACATACCCCTTCTTCATCAAAAATGGAGAAGGTCCTCTGCATCAGTGATTAGTGGTAAAATGTCAATCAAAACTGTAACTAAGTGCCCCGTGCACCTGTTACAATGGCTGAAACTCAGTCTGTCCAGATCAACTATTGAGCAGACACCAAAGAACCAGAATGTTTGCGTACTGTTAGTAAAAGATGTAAAATGACACAATCACTTTGGAAAATCTAGGAAGATTCTTTTAAAAATTAAACAAGTTGAGCATGGCACACGCCTTTAATTCCAACACTCAGAATTAGACGGCAGAGGCAGACAGATCTCTATGGGTTCAAAGTCAGCCTGGTCTACATAGTGAGGTCATTCTGGGCTACATAGTGAGACCCTGCCTTGAAGGACAAGGACAAGGATGAGGATGAGGACAAAGAGAGAAAATGAAAGAATAAAAACTAAATGCAAGATACAGCTGTTCCATTCCTAGATATTTACCCTGGAGAAATCCAAGTGTGTTCATAGCGTTCTTATTTGTAGCACCACAGACTAGAGAAACGGTATGCGTCTACCTATGAGTTGACTAGATGAACAAACCATAATATATCCAAAGAGTGCAAACCATCGAGCCTTTAAAAGGACTATTGGAGCATACTGCAACATTGATTCTAAGAATAATGCTACTAGATGAAAGAAGTCTGATGAGAAAGATAAATTATTGTGCAATTCCATGTATGTACACACATACATACACGTGCAACACACACACACACACCACTGTGTGTCTAGCTATCAGGACCGAAAGGCCAGAAACAGAAACACAGCCTTTGTACACAGAGGCAGAAGGAATCTCAACTAGCACGTGCCTTTTCCTCTAGAGTTGAGGAAGTTGAGGGCCAGAAGCCAGGTGGCTTTTCTAAAATCATGTAGCTCAGTAGAACCGAAGATGGAATAGGAAGCCTAGAATTCTTGACTTCTGCCTTTGAGCACTGGATTTCTCTGGACACTCAACACTGATGGGTCTTCCTCCTTTGGGGGAACAGCTGGGGAACTAGATAGGATCACCTCTGGGGAATAGTTTACCTGAGGGCATTATGAACAAGAGAGACTGAAGTGCACCTCCTCAGAAGACAGGAAGGAAAAATGTAGGAATCATATCTTTTCTTTTCTGATCTCAGGATGAGAGATTGGGAGGTTGGCTGAGTATAAATAAGATTTCCATTTCTGATGAGACAGAAGGCCTGGGATTTCCTGGTCCTCTCAAAGGGAAGGGCCTTTTTAGGAGATTCTGCCTTGATAGAGCATGTGTTTGTCAACAGGCAGGGCTTAGCCGGTTCCTCAAGGTTCTGAGGTGTACAAGGCTTCCATAAGCCTCTGTGGTTCAGAGAATGTCAGCAATAGTTTTCTCTAACCGAGGGCATGTGTCAAACTACCTTAGGGGACTTAGGCTCATAACTCACCTAACTCTCATGATAGTGTTACAGGATGACGGTAATGCTGTTGCATTTACAGTCACACATGACACACAGGATTACAATAATGCTGTCGTGTTTACAGTCACACATGATATACAGGATGACAATAATGCTGTCGCATTTACAGTCACACATGAGATACAGGATGACAATAATGCTGTCGCATTTACAGTCACACATGACATACAGGATGACAGTAATGCTGTCGCATTTACAGTCACACATGAGATACAGGATGACAGTAATGCTGTCGCATTTACAGTCACACATGAGATACTCGGGTTACAGAATGACAATAATGCTGTTGCGTTTACAGTCACACATGAGATGCTCAGGACTCTGAGAGGCAATGGTGCATGTGTGTGTGTCTGTGTGTGTAACTGTGTATGTATATGTTCATGTGTGTGTGTGTCTGTATGAATCTGTGTGTATGTGAATCTGTGCTTGTATAAGTGTGCATGAATCTGTGTGTATATATGTGTGTGTGTGTGAATCTGTGTGTGTATATGTGTGTGTTGGTGTATGTGTGTGTGTGCATGAATCTGTGTGTGTATATGTGTGTGTGAGTGAATCTGTGTGTGTATATGTGTGTGTGAGTGAATCTGTGTGTATATGTGTGTGTGTCTGTGTATATATGTGTGTGTGCATGTATCTGTGTGTGTGTGCACAGAGGCCATAAAGAACACTGAGTGTTCCATTTCATCACTCTCCATCTCATTCTCTTGAGGCAGGGTCTCTCACTGAGTCTGAGCTAAGCCAGCAGGCTCACATACCCCGGTGATCTTCCTATCTGCCCTCCCCAACCCCAGTCACCCAGTGCTGTGACTCCAGGCAAGTACAGCATACGCCTGGCTTTCCATGTGGGTGCTGGGATCTGAGCATCTTACCCCCTGAGCCATCTCTCTGGTGCCCAATGCCACATAGCCATTTACTCCGAGAGCTATGTGAAGGCAGGAGGTGTCCCACGTGCTGTTTTCACTCGGCTCCTGGGCTGGATGGATGTCAGGAGAAAATCCCATCACATCTTCTCTGCCTCGGCAGGAACAAGTCAGCCCACTGAGTTGCCCTCTGTGACTTTCAAGGGCAATAGTAGGCTTCTAGTTCTTCCATGGCGTGGACTTGGGCAAGGGGGAAGTGAGAGGCTAACTCTGCCTGAACCCTTGACGTCTGAGCTCTGGGAATACCCTTCTTGATAAGATGGCATCTCAACACCTTGGTCTTGAGCCTCACACAATTTATTTAACAGCCTTTGAGCCTCCCTGCACCAGTTGGCCTGGGCAGGCGAGGGCTGGTCATTTAAGCACTGAATGCTTACATTCATGTATCAGCCATCCCAAGAATATCCTACACCTCAAGGCTCAGGGACAGTTCCTACTGAGCTGAGATGTGTGTTGCCACACATTGGAGCTGGAGGAAGGTGCTCTGTCCACAGGGCAGGACAGCCAGTGTCTCGTGCCTGGCTTCTGTGGGACTTTCTTGTAGGAGCTCCCTTCTTTACTAAGTTTAAACTTTAACCTCTGATCCTAGTCAACAGTCACTGTGAATATTCTAGCAAATCACCAGACGTGAGTGGGGTTCTGACAACCCCTCAGACAGCCCTCCCTGCTTCAAGACAGTCGCTCTCAGCCCAGAGGACATCCGAAAGCTTACTCCATCTTGCCCTTTGTCCGAAGTCTCTACATTTTCCTTTACTAAGGCCCAAGCACCTTCTTAGTGCACTCCATTCTACAGTAGCACTCCCCGGTCTCGGAGCTCTGATGTGACCCCCATGGAACAATAATATTAAAGAAGAGGTCATGAGTTTCAGAATGGGCAGATGGGGCAGAGGGCCCAGCGGGGGGAAGTGATCCAGTTACAGTGTTCATATATACAGTTCTCAGAAAATAAAAATTAAAAGGCACTTGAAAGCAGAGAAGCGGGTGTGATTCAGCTCCAGAAATGTATTGTGGTGTCTGCTGGCACAGCCCCAGTACCCACCATCTTCCCTCCTCCCCCAGTCTGGTACCCACCACGGCAGGCACCAAGGCAGCAAAGAGTAAGTGTCTTGGTCTCTGGGGCAGCTTGAAGTGGCCTTGTGACTAAGTACTGGTCACTGGCATGAAATAAACATGTGCTGTGGGAATCCTAAAAACAGCTCGCAAGGACTGTGAGCCTGGCCAGGAATGGTAGAATCTGGCAGCATCTCTCTCCAAAAGAGGAAGTCGGGTCCCAAGATGGTAGAATAGGGAGACCGAGGGGGTCCCTGCCAGTTGGGAGCTGTCTCCACATTTCTCATGAGAAGCAAGCGGCACCGGTGTTTTTGACCCACTGTTGTTCTGTGTTCTCTGGCACACACAGCCAGGCCTGTCCTAACCAGAGCAGGCCGTGCCGCTGCCTCCTGAGGGACTGAGCAGGGCTCCCCCACCAGCCTGTGCTTGGCCTCTGCAGCGAAGCAAGCATGATTCATTTAAAAGCCTTCCATTCTGAATGCCACCCTCTCCATTTCCTACAAACCCAATTACCAAGAGAACAATTGGATTTTTTCAAGTCTCTCAAAATGTTCCCTTTAGATGTTCTTGGTATTAAATAGCAACAGAATTTAAACAGCATCAACAAAACACACAGCTGTGACGTGGTAGTAAGTTACGTAAGAGAGAGAGCACAGCACAAAGGGGCCCAGTGACTGTGGCCACGGTGAAGGCAGCAGAGAGCAGGCTGGCAG
>PVIU01021133.1:0-32293 GCA_004026605.1 Ondatra zibethicus | reverse complement strand
AATCACGATTTTAGTGATGGTCAAGTGTGCTCATAGGAAAGTGATACATATGTTAAATAAAAGTCACACTTAATGAATAGAGTACCATTGTCACTTGTGTAGGAAATTTAATTCTTATTGAATTTTCCTTTCTTATTTAATTCTCATTATTTGAACAAGAAAGTATCATAAGGATATTAAAATATCAAAATTATTTTTTTCATATTCTTTTACTTTTCATTCAAAAATTACACTACCACTCCTTCTCCCAGTCCCCTCCCTCTCCCCCACTACCGCTCCTCCCTTCCCCTGCTTCCTTAAGAGAGGACAGGGTACCCTGCCCTGTGGAAAGCCCAAGGTCCTCCCCCCTTCATCCTGGCCTAGGAAGGTGTGCATCCATATAGACTAGGATTCCAAAAAGCCAATACATGCAGAAGAGATAGGTCCCAGTGCCATTATCATTGGCTTCTCTGTCAGCCCTCATTGGCAGCCACATTCATAGATTCAGGTTTGATCATATGCTCATTCAGTTCTTGTCCAGCTGGATTTGGTGAGCTCCCATTAGATCAGGCACTCTGTCTCAGTTTGTGGACCAGCCCCTTGCAGTCCTGACATCCTTGCTCATCTTCTCCCACCTTCTGCTCTTCGGCTGAACCTTGGGAGCTTAGTCCATTGCTCCGATGTGAATGTCGGTCTCTGTCTCTATCTCCATCGATCGGACGAAATTTCTATGGTGGTGATCAAGATAATCATCAGTGTGACTATGGGACAATGATAGTTCCGGCACCCTCTCCTCTGCTGCCCAAGTACCTAGCTGGGGTCATCCCTGTGGACACCTGGGATCCCCTCCAGAGCCAAGTCTCTGCCAATCCTAAAATGACTCCCTTAATATAGATATCTTATTCCCTTCTCCAATATCCACCCTTCCTCCATCTCTACCCTCCCATTCCCCCAAGCTCTCCCCAGTCCTTCCCTTCTCCCTTCCCCCTCCCCCTTTCCCTTTCGCCCAGCCCCAACCCTACCTCCACCCCTATTCCCACTCCCATGCTTCCAACATTTGCCTGGCTATCTTGTTTGCTTCCAATTTTCCGGAGGATCTATATATGATTTTGTTTGGGTTCACCATGCTATTTGGCTTCTCTAGGCTTGTGAGCTATAAGTGTCCTTTGTTTTTGGCTAGGGTCCACTAATGAGTGAGTACATACCATGATCATCTTTTTGGGTTTGGGTTATCTCACTAAGTATAGTGTTTTCTATTTGCATACATTTGCATGCAAAATTCAAGATGTAATTGTTTTGTACCGCTGAGTAGTATTCTAATGTGTATATATTCCACACTTTCTTGATCCATTCTTCCATTGAGGGGCACCTCGTTTGTTTCCAGGTTCTGGCTATTACTAATAATGCTGCTATGAGCATAGTTGCACAAATGCTTTTGTAGTATGATTGGACTTCTCTTGGGTATATTCCCAAGAGTGGTATTGCTGGATCCTGAGGTAGGTTGATTCCCAATATCCTGAGAAACTGCCACACTGATTTCCAAAGTGGTTGCACAAGTTTGCATTCCCATCGGCAATGGATAAGTGGTCCCCTTACTCCATATCCTCTCCAAGTATAGCATAGATTACCTGATCTTCCTGTCTCCACATTCCAATATATTTTTTAAAAGTAGCTTGTGAAGTATATCCTTGTATTTGGCTAATTTTATGTCAACTTGACACAAGCTATAGTCATCGGAGATGGAACCTCAATTAGGAAAATTCCTTTAAAAGATCTAATTATAAAGACAAGCCTCTAGGGTATTTTCTTAGTGATTAAAGACAAGAGGGATAGACCCCATTGTGGGTGGGGAATACACCTGGGTTGGTGGTTCTGAGTTTTAAAATAAAGCAGGCTGAGCACGCTAGTAATTTGAACCACACCAGGGCCTCTACAACAGCAGCTGACTCCAAACTTCTGCTCTAAAATTACTCAATGATGGATTACAATGTCAAGTATAATCCAAATAAATTCTTTCATCTCAGACTTGTTTCTTGTTGTGGTGTTTCATCATAGTAATAATAACTAAAAAATCTCTAAGTATTAAAATTGTAATAAATTACTAACAATTTAATTTGAAAAAACACTAAGATATTCCATTTTGCTTTCAAATATAATAACTATTACTAAACTTCAGAATCAAAAGACCTGAAAATTGAGTTTGAATTATATTTTTTTACCAGGTGTCCACGCTTACATATTTACAAAGCACATCAATATTTCACTGACAATAATGTTCTGAAACTAAAGCTTCAGAATATTTTTTCATACTTATCACCAATGATCTTCACGAGAATGATTCATATCTAAAAAACTAAGTTATCAGTAGTTTAAAACAAAGCATAATAACTGCTTTAATTTGATGATTTCAATGTAAAACTGTGTGTTTATTATTCAATTTCTAAACCTCTAAAATGTTTACTTCATCAGTTTTAACCACTAAAAAATTTCATGCAGAAATTTTAAGTAGTTTTATTATGATCTAATTTTTCCAGTGTCATTCTTTGGTTCTTAATGAAAATAATCAAATTAAATGTTATGAAAATCCTGAAATGATTTATCAGTTTATTATTCTGTCCTTATTCTTACATTTCCCAGAAAGATTGAAAAATATTAATATTACCATAAATATTTTATAGGCATTCAATGAACAATGAAAAGCTTTTTTATTTTTAATTTTTCATCATCCTTAATTGTATTTTTTTATTTCCCGGGAAGAAGCTAATTAAACTTGTGCCTCCACACAACATAAGATGAAAAACAAGTAGGAGTATTAGTTGAGAAGGAGGGATATAAAAAGAAGGAAGAAGAAGATGAAGAAAGACTGTAAATGGGTGGATTCAACTAGAACTCATTACATAAATGTATGAAGCTGTCAAACAATATGAAAGTCGGTGACAAACAATAATTTCAAATCTAATGGGATTTTGACACAAAGCTGGCAAGTCAAGCCAACTATCAGCTCAAATTTAAAAGAGCAATAACTAATGTGAGATGTCAATACTTGCAGTTTCATTGCATTGATTCAGTTCATTAACAACAACATTTTTCCAGAATCCCAGAAACAGTATTTAGGCTTTGGAAAAGAATTCTAACTCTACTCACAGAATATGAAAATTTATTTTAAATCAAACAGAGCCACGGAACTTTCTTCACATATGGAAATTTTCTATAATTATGGATTTCCCATCACAGGAATGTCATCACAAATGGATTCTGAACACTTGACTTTTGATTAATATGACTGAGTATTTGAAAAATCTCAAGTTAATGATGGACATTATTTTCAAAGAGATCAATGACCCAGAGCAAGCGGATTAGCACTAATGATAGACATTGAATCAATTTTTTTTTTCCATGGCTCGCTCCATGAACTTAAGGTCCTGTTGGGGTGGGGGGAATTTGACAAGTTGTTTGCAGATATTTTTCGAAAATTTTGTAATAAAAACATGCCAATATTCTATTTTATGATCATTCCATTCCTTCCAAAAATAAAAAGAATCAATATTTTTGTGTTAATGTTGTCTAACTAGAGACCTGAAACATACCTGTCTTACACTTAAAATTATATTTATTCTTTCCTCATAGTTTTCTCAATATGAATTTCATAGTAAGAAACAATATAAAGTTATTATGCTTGATCCTTTTAAGTTTCTTATTCTAATTTAGATATTCTGGTTAGTTATTAAGAAAATGAGCCATCAGATTATTTATAACCACATCTGTGCAGCATTTTCCTTATTTTTGACTGACATAGAAGAACTCAGACCCCTGGAGTGTAGGGTCATTCAGGGCAGGTAGTCTTGTGTTATATAAGAAACTAGAATAAGAAATTAATCAAAAAACAAGTCAATAAGCAGTGTCCCTCCCCTGACCTCTGCTTCGGTTCCTTTATCTATGTTCCTTCCTTGAGTCCCTGACCTGAGTGCCCTTTTGCTTCATACTGGAATGTATGCAGTAAGTAGTAAGCTCAAATGAACCATTTTTTCTTCACACTCCTTTTGGTTATTGTCTTTGTCACAACAACAAGAAGCAAACTGACAACAAGATAAAATATTTTCCTCCTATCAGAAATTTTCACCATGTGGGCAAGTGAAGTGCTTTGACTATGAGAGAATCTCTCTGTGTCTACTGGCTCGAGATTTTGTTGTTGTTGTTGTTGTTATTTTTATTTGTGGGTATCTGTTTGTGCATAGGTGGTGTATACCACCTGTGTTCACGCGTAAAGAGGCCAGCGGGCACTGAATAAGTGAATTCTTCTGGGCTAATAATCACATGACATTGTGAGTAAACAAACCTGATTGCAGTGAAAGAAGCCTGGAATCTCTTGCAGAGCGGTCTGCCCTCTCATACACTGAGGCAACTCTCCAGCACCTATGCTGCTCATCTAAACACACATCCATATTCTGTATATTTTAACCATTTCTACCTGCATAAATTTGCCTCAAACCAATTGAAGATAAAGAACAAAATCTTATGAATTTAATATGATGCAGCCCAGGTGAGTTTTAAGAAATAAAGTGGTCTTGAAAATTAGTTTGATTGTTAAATGTCGGATGACCTAGAGATTCAGGATTTGCTATGTGATAGTGTTTATCATTCACACTGTTCTCTAAGGGGAAAAAAACAGAAATATCTCTGTTAATACCCAAACTCCTAAAACTTCACTATTGCTTTACTTTTCCAAAGATTAAAATGAGGATAATAAACATTTTAAAAATGTTTCATGATCTGTAGAGTTTCAAACTAATAAGTAGAAAGTTAATTTATTTTCATATAATTATATAACATGCTCACAATTACTTTGTATGTTTCTTAATCTAATGTATCTCGAATGTTGGTTTTCCAGCTAAATTGTATTTGATAATCTACAGAAAGCAAATTCACAAAACATTTAGCTTAGGTAGGTTATGGCCCTGGCCAAGGTAAATCCTCTAACATATATATTTCTTACTTTAATTTTTTTTAGTTTTTAGTTTCACTTGTGATATATGAATTAATTTACCACCCAATTTCAGAAAAAAAATTAGATTAAGCTAAGTGTGCCTTCAGGTACATACTTTATTATTACTTTTCTGAACCATTTTGAAAGCCAATCCTATACATAATGATTATGACTGTAAGAAAATCATGCAGTAATATTAGTGTTATAATAGGAAGAATGAGATGAGAAGACTATGAAAATGTACAGGGCATTGCAGTGGGTTAAATATCAAATTTAATACAAATAAACCCAACCAAGCAGAAGTAGTATGGTGATGAATACCTCAAACACCCAGAATCTGACCTATTGATGATATTATCACTAAGTTTACTGAAGACATAATGAGCCTTTCAAAAATCACTATCGATATGTATTTTGAACCAACAAATTGTAAATTCTGTGCACAGATTTACTTATATAATGCAGTCAAAGACAAAGAAACCATATATGGACAAAAATGTTCAAAAACAGATTGAATCCTTAGACTTTTCTCATGACTTCTATTCTAGTATTCATTATTTTTGAAATTATACTTTTCTAGATTCAAATATAAACCATGACATTTTCCCAAACAGATCATTATTATTTATAATCACAAGAAAATTCAGTCATCAAGATTCCTGCCAAAATAAATACTGTTAATAATTAGACTTCAGAACATAATCTATCTCTGGATGTGACTCAAGAGTACAGTGCTTGGTAGCATCTTTGAACACCTGGATTCAATCTATAGTAGCTCAAAATGGAGACAATTTCTTCAGCATAAAACAAGGAAAATGTAATACATTTCACATTCAGATAGCATATGCATCAAAGAACATTTAATTTGAAAAGTTAAGGATGAGAGGTCAGATATGCTATCAGAGATTATTACTCTTTAAATACCCCTATATATCTTGTTATATAAACCTTTTAGTTTATATTTCTAAACATTTATGACATTGGATGTACCCAAGTAGTTATGCATATAATATAATAAATAGAAATAATAGGGATAAATTTTTCTAAGATCCAATTTCCAAATTTACTTCTAGTCCTTTTTAAACGGTCTTTTCCATAACCTCTAATGAATGATGTTTTATCAAAATTCATATATAAAGTCAAAAAGGTAAACCCAAGGTTCAGAATTTGAATGAATCCTAAAAAAATATTACTTTATACAAGTAATCCACATTGAGCCATTATATTAGAAAAGAAAACATTTTATATAATTAAATAAGACTTATAAATATAAACTGAGATGCCTAGATGTCATTTCATGTGAACATTGGTTTGACAAAGAGTATGAAACCTATTTTATTGTGGCTTTCAATTGAGCCTCAATCCCTATGTCCTCCCAGTACAGAAAAGTAAACAGCCAAGACATGCTCACTATCACATAGAGTCTTGCCTTTCTGGACATTAGAGATTGCCATACCACACACAGAGTAACTTCTCCCTCCAAGCGCATGTAATGAGGCATGATTAAAATAGAACTGGATATTACATAAAATTCCAGTAATGAACCGTCTGTACTTTGTTCTGTAAGATGAATGTGCATACCAGTTATTACAGTATTCAGATTCTATTAGAGAAAGGTCTGTAGATGATGCTACGTTCAACTTCATGTAGAGGTCATCAGTGAAATGTGGAAATCAAATGGAGAAGTTAAGGAGTGAATATGTTAAAGGCTGGAACTGATGAACCATACTAAAAATATGTATTTCAATTAACATGTTCTGATTACAAAAAAAAATCCAAATTCAGCTTAATTGACACCAATAGCACATTCTTCAGGTCTCTAAATTAACTCCCTGGGAAACATAACTCCAGGAAAGTTTAACAGAAGCTTCTGTAATGGATACGTTAGCAGTCTCACAAATGTTCTGGAGAGTTCATTTCGGTGTCATTGGAACATTTCAGCACCACTGGAGTTGAACAAATTACCCAGCTGCAGTTCCTATAAAGTTTCACAAAAGAAGCTATTTTAAGTTTTTACTCACTTTGAGGAGAGATTTAGGAACAATGAATGAGATTAATGACTTAGACAGATAATGACAACAGAATTTATAATGCAAGAGACACTAATGCTTATTCAACTATATTTGTCTATCAGGGAAAACTCCTTATGACCATAGAAACCCATAAAGATATTATGAAGTCATTTTATGCTTGGAGATAATCTGTATAATAACAGGTGTTAATAGCCAAGTCTAAATGTATGTGTTGTTTTTGCTGCATCAAAATATTTATTTTTGTGAAATATAAAGACTCTAAACTGTTTATTAGCACGTAAGTTAGAAAGGAAAAAAGTAATGTAAGTGTTAAGAGGAGGGATGGTAAATTATCTTAGCAGGTAAAGGCATTTTGTACCAATTCTGATGATGTTAGTTGGATCTATTGCAAAGGCCAACATGCTTGACAGATAATTTACGACTACAAGCCATCCTGTGATGTCATGTGCGCTGTGACATAACTCTGACAACACTCATAATCCAGAGGGAGACAAACAAAATGAATAAATAAATGAATTTTTTTTTGTATTTTGAGACATGTTTCTCATTGTAACAGTTATTGTCTTGGAACTCACTTTGTGGACCAAGTTGTCCTCTAACTCATGAAGATCCTCCTGCTTCTGCCTCCCATGTGCTGAGATTTAAGGTGTGCGCCACTATCACCTGGTTGTAATATTTTTAAATTATTAGAATTTTTAATAAATAAAGATAAAATTTATTCCTCTGTATAATTAATATTAGTCTTTTTAATAACTTCTAATTTTCAGTGAAGGTTTGGGTTTAAATTTAGATGAACTCAACTGATGAAATAGGCTCCCAGTCTTCTTGTGACATCATTAGAAGCCTTCCCCTTTTGAAACTGTGACCTTGAGGTTGACTTAAGCATGAGAAAAACAGAAAATCTGTGTACATACAAGCAATACAGAGCCCTTGATAATGTTGGGGAATAGCAAACCTCAGAGTATTTCACCTGGCAACTTAATTTATAAAGTTCCTTTTAGGGAAAGTAGAGAGAAGATTCAATGTTAATTTGTGAGAGGACCCAGGGAATAGGTGGAATTAGAAAAGTGAAAGTGTTCTGAGGGAAATTATAGATCCCAGACCATTCCAGTAGACTTTGAACTCTAAGGGCCATTGGCATGACATGGGGATTAGCAATTCACAAAGGAGCATCTTTGTTCATCAAATGCTTTTTTATTTTCTCTAGTAACACTAAGGTCCCCATATGGATTTCTACACTAATTGGGTGTTCTTCTTTTATAGAGCTCATTCTTCAGGATCCTAACGTAGGTTCCCCATGTTTGTTGGTAGAAAAATGATTGAAAAGTTATTTTAAAGACCAACATTTTTCTACAGGTAGTAAAATATCTATTTCAAAATAATTTTTTTCTCATTGTTGGAGCAGAGTACATTTGTCATATCTTATTGTTCACAGAATAATTATATCCTTTCTTCCTGAACCATGGATCATTTCTATTATTATTTTTCTATTTATGTATTTATTTATTCATATATTTATTGTCTTTTTGTAAAAGGCAGTTACCTAACAGAAGGCTGAAGATTGCCTAAAGAAAATGTTAGCAATTTACTCTTTCTTACAGACCTAATTAATTTTTGACTTAATCTGTAAAACCATTTAAGAAATGAAATAAAAATCTAACCATTATGTCTAGACACACAATATTTTCATTGAGGTTAAATTTAATATTCCTCTACATGTTTGAATATTATGTCTCTAGTAATGTTTTTCTAAGCACAGATATGTCAGACACATGTAACAGATACATTTTCCCCAAACCCAATTGAAAGAGCATATCATATTTTTATATTTATGTGGAAAATAGACTTTTTACTCACACAGTATATCAGGGTTATGGTTATTCTTCTCAGCTCCTTTCTACCTATCCTTTCATTTAAATACACTATTTAAATTTTTCTTGTTGGTATTAAACTTCAGTAATTGCAATTCTGCCTTAAATGTGAGGGTACTAGGGTAAAAAGTGTTCCAACTCTGGACATGGACCATGTAGAGCAGAAATCCATCTGAATTTATGTTCTATCTAAATACAGTTTACTCCATCATTCTCAGGATTTAAAATGCACATCAGAAAAAAAGAATGGAGTGACTTCGGAACCCAAACTGGGTCCTCATTTTTGTAAGTAGAAAACTAAAATGACTGACCATAAAGATAACTTTTGAAGTTTTTGTTCTATGACGTTGAGATGGTTGTATAACTCATGCAAAAATTCTTTAAATTGCCAAAGAAGGACTAATTTGCCTTTAGAAAGGATAACTGACTCTCAGAAATAGAAATGCTACTTAGACAAGTTCTTGGAGCAAATAGTTGAAGCTTAAGTTTGCCTGGATAGTTTAAAAGTTTCAATAAACAAAATCATTTGAAAATGAGACTATTGGAAAACATAATTTCTTTGTTCCTCGTGTGCTTAGAATTTGATGAAATGCCTGCTGTCAGTAGATGCAGTTACATCAAGAACATACATAGAAAAAAATTTATCTAACAATGTGTTCTCTGAATTTTGAAAACTTGGAATAAATATGTTGCAAACAGTCTGGAAGCCTAAATATTCACCACATAAATCTTGACTAGTTTTTTGTCAGTAAATGTTATGTACAACATAGACAATCAAATTATGAAAATACTAGCCACCAAATATAATTTTTACATTGATTTAAAATGCTCTTAAATCATTCAAAAAATTAGAAAATGTGTGAAAGTATTTAGGTCAATTTATTTGATATGCCATCAAAATATATAAACATCAGTGAGTGTCTGATATATTTGATATAAGCCCAAGTATAGTTTTAAAAAACAATGCCTATATAAATGTCAATTTATTGATTATATGAATCTAGAGATTTATAATTTTTAGATACTTTCAGGAAGGACATTATTTACACCAAAGTCTGAACTGAAGATTTCTTTTCTTTTTCTAGAGTAACATTGGCACTTTTACCCAATTATTACTTACTGTGTCAAAATGATTGGATTCAGGAGGATCGTGTCAGGCCACACTATACAAGTGAATAAAGAGATCGATTAGATTTGGTAAACTGAAGTGATATTTTGGAGTTTGACAACATACATTAAATAAGCACGATTTTAAGCATTTTCAGATAGATCACTATGTTTAAACTTACTATTTGTAAATAATACATGAATTCGTTTAATAATACAAGATTTTAAAATATCTTAAGGCCTGCTACATTATTAGAAACAGTGACTATCATTGCTTCTCTTGTTACTTGCTTTTTCTCTTAAGCTATGTAAGAGTAAAGAAAGACCTCACACTAGGATGCCTTACACTCTACTTTCCCCAAGGTCTCTTGTTATTTTCTTGTTTTCTGTGGTTACTTCAGGCTATGGTGTTCAAAACTAAAGATTCTGAACATGATCAACAAATAAGAAAAGAAAACATGCGATGATTTTCTTTCTTGATCTGCATTACTTCCCTAAATTTGATGTTATCTAGTTTCATCCATTTACCTGCAAACTTCATGATATCAATTTTCTTTAGACCTGACTAGTACTCCACAGCATATATATACCGCATTTTCCTTATCCATTCATCAGATGAAAGATCTTTTAGTTGTTTCTCTTTCCTACTTATTGTGAATAAAGCAGTATCTGAGGAGTAGGATGGCCATACCTTTGAACAAACAAAAGTGTTACATAACATGGGTCACATGAGAAAGATGCCCTTAGCTTTTTGAAGATTCTTCCCACTGATTTCCAGAGTGGTTGGATAAGTTTGCAATCACAACAAACTTTTTGATGATTGTTAATGATGATTGTTTTGAGTTTTTTGTTAATATTTGCCATTTTGACCTAGGTAAGGGGAATTTTCTATTTGTCCTGATTTTTATTCCATTAATTGCTAGGAATGACTGATATTTTAAAGATATTTACTAGCTTTTTTTCTTCTTTTTGAGATTCTCTGTTTAGATCCCAGTCCTATTTTTTAAATCTAAAATTATATATAATACATGTATTACTGAATAGACATATATAGCTTAAATGAAAAAAATTCATCTGTGTAGAAATTGTCCCCACAAGAATTAAAGACTATCTAAATAAAGCTCCAACACAAGGCATGAGCAGAACCTGATTTGTGTGATTGTTCAGGTTGACCACATGACTCCCAAAACTGTATAGACCAATACTGTTGTCTTCAGTTGTCCACCATGTGTGGGTAGAAAGTCCCTACTGATAAAACACCATGCACATTAGATACTGTAGGTGTAGGAATTACTGAGATTGAAAACCTCCACCATGAAGAAGGTGGCAAAAATATTATCCCTACCCAGCTATGAGAACTTTGAAACATAAAATCGAGCAGCAGGGCACACTAACACTTTGAGTACAACATAGGCACACATATATTGATAGTAACTAATAGCTTTCTGATTGAACTAGTGCTGCTCAACAAGAGAGAAACCATTACTGATCCTGTAAACACAGTCTGAGGCTATTAAATCCATGGATCTAAGAGAAGAACCTACACCTACCACGTTATTAAACCAGAAAAACCTTTATCTACATTCTATATGTTGATTTTTATACCCATAGATAAGTATAGTTCTTTCCCCTTGACAAAGAACATGCTCTTTGGAACAGAGACCATAGATGAATATCAAAACTTATCAACATATACATGGTACAAAAGATGATGTGATGGTACCTCCTCCCAAATGATATACCTATAACATAAATTCTATACTTAAGGTTCGGGAATCAGTTGAAAACAAAATGACAGGGGAAGAAATAATTTGCTGTGAGATTGTGTTTCCTATATGACAGAGAGGCTATACTCACAAAGTCTCATCAACATGGTTACCCAAACAAAACCTGCACCAAGGAGGATACCAATAGACATACTAAAGTGAATAAAGAAAGCTGTTAGGGCCTCAAGACTATTTGAAGAACTACGGGCAAGTGGGAAATGTAGTGAGGAGAATTTCATTCACATAGAAGAACACCAAGCCCTGTTATGAAATACCAAGTCACCAGCTCTGGTATCATAAACATATAGGTAAAAATGTCTGGACTCTGCAAATATATGAATATATATATATATATATATGTATGATACACAAAGATACACAAGCACATACAGATATGTGCATATGTGTAACTGCAACTTTTAAAGGAGATTCATGGATTTGAAAGTGCAGGATGGTGCATGGAGAAAAGAATGGGAAAGGGAGAATTATGTTATATATAAAAATTTAAAAAAATAAAACATACAATAATGTATTGTTCATATGTAAAGTGTGCGACATGACATTTTAACATAGTGAGGTGTTTACAAAACACATTACATAGTTACATTTTTCTTATCTAATATTTTGTGTTTTTTAAGCTAATACACATCATAATCATAATTGATTTCATTATGGCACAACCACCAATACTTTTTTGAAACCTGTTATCTCCTCCATTCTCTTTTCCATTCCCCTGTACTGTGAGCATCCAATTGTAATAAGTACATTTTAGTAAACTATCTTAGAAATGGTGAAAGATGGGGCAGAGGCAGCTGTGGTTGCATTAATACAATCACTCATGAAAAATTAATATTACAAATATATATCAAAACATAAACACATATATGTATATATAGAGAATATTTCTTAAAGAAACCCATTATAGAAACAAGCATTCTTAGTAAAAAAAAATATTACAGTGTTATCAGAATTTTTCATCATAAAGGACACTGCATACAAAAGTCTTTATATCTGTGGGTTCATCTTAAATGTTGATTCACCTGTCATGTCCCAGAGAAGCACTGACAGGATGTGGGTCAAAAAGTGTTGGCCTCTGCTTTTTTTTTTTTCAGTGGTTTCAATTTCAGATCCTACATATGTCTTTGATGCATTTAACATGGTCTTTTTAAAAAAAAAACTGTAAGACAAGTGTTCACTTTCATTTTCTTGATGTGTACACACAGTTCTCTCAATACGCAATTGATGAAATATTCAATGCTTTGTTTGTTTGTTTGTTTTGTTTTGTTTTTGTTACTCTCCCCTGATGGTTAATTCATAATATATGTCTGGATATTTCTGTACCTTTCTTCCTGAGACAATGTACACTAAATTTATTAAGGAAAATTACCGGTGGCAGCGTGGCTTTTATCAGAACACTAACCCCGTATAGAAGAGAACAATGAGTCTTTTTCTGTCTGGCCAGTCAGCTACCAAATCATGACATGGACACTTATTAAGAAAGATCAGCCCATAGCTTAGACTTGTTCCTAACTAGCTCTTATTACTTAAATTAAAGCGTTTATAGTAATCCACGTTCTATCCTGTGGAGTTACCTCTCTGCCATCTTGCACCTCCTGATTCCTCTCTTTGGTCCTGGTGTAACTCTCACACATAGATTCATATCCTACTTCCTCTGTCTCTGCCCAGAAGTCCCAACTATACATCCTGCCTAGCTATTGGCCATTCAGCTCTTTATTAAACCAATCACAGCAGTATATCTTTACACAGTGCACAAATATTCCACAACAGAAGAGCTGTATTATGGTTTGCATATGTAGTGTGTCTACATGTGACTGTGTCAAAACTATCTCTTTAGTTTGAGGTTGGTAGTATTTTTAGGCAACATGATCAAAGTAGAGGATATAAGTCACTTTGGGCATGTTTTGAAGTATAGATATTGACTTGGGCCCTTTTCAGTCTCTATTCTTCCCAGCAGTGTTTAACTAGGCAATTGGGCTCTGGCATGCCAAACTGCCATGATGTTCTGAAGGAAAGACAGGCAGGTGTGGAAATAAAGGAAAGAATGAATAGACGAATGGATGAATTAGCTTAACTTGTTGCCTTAGTAACAAAATGCTGGACGAACTAATTGAAAGTAGCTAAGAGTTATTTTGGATTAAGGTTTGAAGAGACTTCACGTTTTGTCACTTGACCCCATTTTCTTTGTCCTTTGGGGGAGGCAGAACAACATAGTAGGGAAGAAATGATATATTAAAAGTACTTATGGTATTGTGGCTATGAACTAAAAGGAAACAATAGGCTTTTGCAAATGTCAAGGTTGCCTGAATTGCCAATGATACATAGCAACAATTTCATAAATTTATCACATTTTCTTCATCCATATAATGACCTGTGGATACTTGAGCACATCTATATAAACACATTAAGTTAAATATTCTTGAAGAGATATGACAGTTCCCATGTTCATTGCACACATTATTTAGAGCAGCTAAGAAATGGGAACAAATAAGTCAATAACAGTTTATGTATGACTCCACTGGAAGTAGAGTATGTTATATGTTGTAGGAAGCAGTAATTTTAAGTTATAAGATAGTCTAATTCATTTAACAGAAAATACAGTAGCAATTGAACATTTTGATAATAATTATAATGAATAATTTTTAACGGGCATACAGTTTCATTTATGTTAAATTATTATTGAAGATTTCTTTAAATATAATAGTTATAGTTAGCAATAAGGTACAGCTGATATTTCATTGCACATTCCAAACCTTATTGTGTATCCTTCCCCCCAAATAAGCAAAATATAATCACAACTGAAATAACAAGAACAAGCCTGTGTCACTTACATTGATTTTAGTAATGATATCAGAAGGGATTCTATTCACTCCCATTCATTAAATTACATACATAAATTTCTAAAGTGCTATTTTATTTAGACCACAGATCTATAAATATTTACAAAGTGTGTGTTTCATATAAAATGTCCTAGAATGATTCATACTACATTGACAAATATTTTACAGCAAGGTTATTTGACTGAATGAGGGAAAACTTCGATTTATTGTTAAAAAATTTTGTATTGTTTATATCATGTACTATAACTGAACTCATTTATTGAATTTATCTACTTGAGAAATGTATATAAAGTTTAAAAACAGGAAAGGCTTCAATTATGAATCAATAAAATGCAGTCTATAAAAACCTCCAAAAACCTCCAAATAATTTTATTATGTTATATTATTGTTAAGTATAATTTTTAAATTGTGCACTCTGGTTTCCATATAGGAATATAATATTTTATATGAATTATTATTTTGAGATGGTATTTTATACAAGTATTTTATGGTAGTAACATTTGTTTATTATTCCCTTAAATGTTTATATGTATATGTTCATTAATTTTTATAAATATTTACCTTTTGAAATAGTATTTAGAACCAATGTGTATTTTTGTGACAGTCTTTCCAAATTCTAATAGTGGAATCAAACATTTTTGGCAGTATAATTAATATTTTATGCTAATTTCTTTCGTACATGACAAGGAAGACATGTTTTATGTATTTTTAAATCACCTTTAATATTAAAAATATTTATTCCTGTCTAAATTTGATCATCTTTTTCTTTTAATCAGAATCTATTGATCCAAACATTTTGTATGGTTAAAATATTACCACATGGTTTTAAATACATGCATTTTAAATATAGCATATGATATACAATATACCTGCATCTTTCATTGCCTAGGTTTCTAAGATTTTAGCCTTAGAGTAAAATAAAACTATTTGTTTTCTAAACATTCAGCCTTATGGAACACCTATCTGAGCCTGACCCTCACCTTCTTTGGGCTGGTTAGTGTTCATAGCTATACAAACTGATTTCTCTAACTTCTTCTTCTTCTTCTTCTTCTTCTTCTTCTTCTTCTTCTTCTTCTTCTTCTTCTTCTTCTTTTTCTTCTTCCTTTGCTTTTTTATTCTCTCTCTGTCTCTCCCTCCCTCCCTCCCTCTCTCTCTCATGCCTATTCACATGGTCCTAACTAGTTTTCATTTAGCAGAGTTTTGGTTGAACTTATTATATGCAGGTTTCTGTCTATATCAGCCAATTTTGGGGTTGTTTGTTTTGTTTTGTCTTGTTTTAAAACAGGGTTTTTCTGTGTTGTGTAACCATTTTTGTTCTGGAACTCACTCTGTAGATGAGGCTGGCTTTATCTGCAGAGATCTCCCTGCATCTGCATCCAGTATGCTAGGATTTAAGAAATGTACCACCACCGCTTGGCAGTCAGTTTCTTATATCTTTCTCTTTTGTGTAATTATCCCTTTTATTTGTACATCTTGTTATCTCAGTTCTCCATAGAAACATACCAATATTTCACCTTTCTGACATATGTTACCATTTACATTAGTCTGCTTCCCTGGAGAATGTTGATTAGTACACTTGTTCTCATGTAAGAACAACTAGAAACACATTGAGAATGAAACAATAGATTTTATAAAGGTACCTATCTTTAGAGTCAGATGGTAAGATTAATTGAACTATATCATGAGTGTAAAAATAATAAAATTCTATTAGTTCTAAAATATTCAAATGGGGCTGAAGATCTGAGAAATTTCAAATCAGTAGAGAAAACCAGTCCTCCAACTAATTAGCTTCAATAAAGAAAGAAACCTATAGGTAGATAGGAAATACCCAAAGGAAATAAAGCACTTTAAATGTATCATTGATTAAAATATGTTACTTCATTTTTCATGTTAGTATGACACTTCATTGAAATTAAACTTTCACAAGAATGAGTGTGAAAGGAACGTAGCTATGTTGCTTATTTTTATCTAGCCATTTCGCAGGTAATCAATCACAAAATATCTGCCAAATGCTGGAAACTGTATGTAAGACAATGTTAGACAAAGACACAAAAGTCAGCAGAATTAAAGTTTGATTAGAAAAGTTATGGTAAAAATCCTAACTTTAAAACTGAAGGTAAAATATTTCATTAGGTTTAATCCCAAAAATATCATAATATGTGAAGCTTCAGTGTTAAGTCTGTCAATTGTGGAAAACCTATGGATTTTCAACATGCGAGACGCAAGTTTAATTACATGAATCTAATGTAAAGGAGCGAGTAATGGTTTTATGGACAAAGCTGTCAAAGTACTGGACAGGACAAAAGGATTGAAATGAGAACATATAATGACTTGAAACAACATGCTGGGTGTGAATACAGTATTTCCTCAATATAACTATATATCCAATAGACAGAATTTGAATACCTGGTACAAGGATGTGCCTACATATCAAGAAAATGGTGCATCAGGTGTATAAGAAAAAGTATATAAGTTTTCCTATTTATAACAGACCTTTTTCTATACACTATCAATTAGGCATTTTATTGAATACGATTTTATTCACTCAATAGATTGTAGTTTTTTTCTCAGAGATAATAGTCTCTCTGTCCCTATAACAGTGAATGTCACTCCTCTCAATGAGCAATGTTTGGGGAAAAATATTGTCATATTGACCAAAAACATACAGAGGGATTCTCCAAAAGAATTTTGAAGAAAAATTTGTTGCACTTAATATAAGGAGACAAAATATTTTTTGTCTCGTTCAAATTTCAACAACATATATTTCTAGATATTTTCTTTATTAGAAATTTCCTGAAGTATCAATACCTTGAACAACCCTAGTAATAATTTGATATTTGTCAATATGCTTAGTTTTCAAACCTGCTCACATAAAATATAGTTCATTAGAAGAAATCCTCTGTTTTCTATTTCTCTATTTCTCCACTACATAATATTACCTTTATTTTATTTCTTTGACATAGCCTTTTAGGGAATAAACTAATTTTCTACCAGGTGTATAGCATTTGTTTGTAATTTAGAATTTGTGAGATAGAGGCACAAAGATTAAAATTTAGAAGTCTTCCTTGGCTAATAATGAATAAACTTTAGCCTAGGCTACATGGGAGTCTATCTCAGTAAAAGAAAATAAAACTAACCAACTATGCAAACAAACAAATTCTCTGAATTTCCTATGCCTACACCACTAAGGTAGGTGTTTTTTTGAAAACAACAAGTAGGTTCCTAATAATATTATATTGGATTCATAAAAATAGATAAAACTATGCTCTGGAAACAAACAGGCAAAAAAACAACTCATAATAATGGCTAAATGAACTCATGTAATTGGCATGTCCTATTATGTGCCTTCCTCTGAGGACCTGCAAATGTGTGGTAAGTATAATATTTAAAACCCTTTAGCTTCATCATATTTGATATTCAACAGAGGTACAAGTAAGCATTAAGGAAAGATCTCTCTTACTCTGGGAGACTTTGCTCTCATTTCTAGTCACATTTCATTAATCAGAAAGTTTCAGGAAACTGAGCCTGAAACTGTAATAGACCAGGAAACTCGGAGCTGGATTGAGAGTGATTATCACTCTGAAATTGATATGTATTTATATACCTTTAGAGACTAGGGAAGTTTAATATGTTTTGTTATTTGGTAAAACTAAATATTTTTATAAATAATTTTTACAATTGATGACTATATCCCATGTGTTATTTTGGGCATGCTAAATGAATATTTCATTACACTTTAATTTATGTCATTTTTTAAAACATTTATTTATTTCATTGTCACTTTTATGGTTTAAGAATACCGTGTAGCATAATACAAGCAAAAATAAGTGCAGAAAAGTTTTCTGATTACATTTTAAATTTATATAATAGAATTACAACACTATTTCTGAAGGCATTGTGTTTTGAGTGCATATATCATACTGGGACATATGACTCAACTCTCCATCTGGCTGAATCTATAATGTTACCTCATTTATTCCCAATTTCTGTCTAGATAAACCTCATAAAAATGGGAGACAGGGATTACTCAGTACTCAGGAATACTGTTCCCTCCAAAAATTTTCATTTTCTGGGTTATTTTTTTCTTTACTGGACTCTGTTGTTTTATATTGTAGGTAGCCTTCCTTGTCAAAATGTTGTTTATTACTATAGAAATTCTAAAATGTATGTGTAACTCATAAAATTTACCTTTCAAGTGTACTATAACTTAGTATAGCTTCTATTAATGTTTATTAGGTTCACTTATTATTATTATTACTATTATTGGAATTTTTAAAAGTTCTCTTTGTCAAAATTTAGGTGTTCATAGCTGTGAAGATTAATGTCAGTGTCTTCAATTCTATTCCATTGGTTCATGTGTCTGCTTTTATGCCAATACCAAGCTGTTTTTATTACTAAAGCTCTACAGTAGAGCTTGAAGTCAATGATGACGATGTCCCTAGAATTTCCTTTCTTGTACAGGATTCTTTTGACTATTGTGGGTTTTTGTTTTTCTATATGAAGGTGAGTATTTTTCTTTTAAGGTCTGTGAAAAATTGTGTTGGGATTTTGATGTGGATTTCATTGAATCTATAAACTTCTGATAAGATTGACATATTTACATATCAATCCTACCTATTCAATAGCATGGAAGATCTTTCCATTTTTGTATATCTTCTTCAATATCTTTTTACAAATGCTTAAACTTCGTGTTATACAGGTCTTTCACTTGTTTGGTTAGAGCTACCCCAAGATATTTAATATTTTTTTGCTACTATGAAGGGTGATGTTTCTCTGATTTCTTTCTCAGTCTGTTTATCATTTCTATATAGGAGAGCTGCTGAATTTTTGGGTTAACTTTGTATCCTGCCACATTACTGAAGGTGTTTATCAGCTTTAAAAGTTTCATGGTAGAATTTTTGGGGTGCTTATGTACAAAGCATATCTTAATTTATCGATAATAGTATCTATCATATCATCTACAAATAGCATATTTGACTTATTCCTTTCCAATTTGTATCCCCTAAAAATAAAATAAAATAAAATAAAAGTTCTCTGTAAGTGTGAAGCCATGTCTGATAACAGAAGCATTGTTAACTACTTAGGGATAAAGAATCTGGGATCTTGAAAAAGAACTGATGAACACTGCTTTACTAAACCAACATAAACCCAACTACATTATAAAAATTTGTCCATATATAAGTTTTGTCATACTTCATCAAGGAAGCATCTCTTTGCAACATAGACTAATACAGAAAATCATAACCAATGAAAATGCAAACTGCTGGATTCCAGTCCCAATAGATACATCTACAAAAAAAATTTTGCCCTAAAGCTTGGGAACACTGTAGAACAAGGGGAACATTATAACAGCCAAATGATCACGAGTTTGCTGTGAGACTATTTCTCCTAGTATGTATCAGGAGCTACATCCTTAAATTCTCACCAACATAACCACTCAAATATGAACTAAGCAAGGAAAACAATAACAAATACTCAAAAATTGAATAGAGAATAGCCCATAAAACCTCAATCCTAAACAAAGAACTGTAGACAACTAAGGAAAACTAAGAGCAGGAAATATAGTCTTACCTTGGAAAGAGCATACCAATTTGTTGTCCATTGCCAAATGAGGAGCCATAAATACATATGATTAGAAATCATTAGGCAGACTGAGCAGGTTGTATTTATGTATGCGGGGCTATATATGCATATCCATATATTTTAGTAATTATATTTGATATGTTTGATGTAATATTGAATGTAATTTAACAACATTTAATAAAATGGGGTCTATTAGAACATTCTGCTCTAAATAAGAGGTCTCTATCCTATCGCTCCCCTGAGAGCTCAGGGAACTACAGAGGAGAAGGCAGTAAAAGTAAGGGAGAGAAATGAGAAGGAGAACACCACGAGAATAAGACCCTCTAAAACAACTGAGCAAAGCTCATATGAAATAACATACTGAAGCAGCAAGTACAAGGCCTACATGGGTCTACACCAGGTTCTCTGTTTATATTCTTTATCTTTTATTTTAATACTTTTATGGGATCCCTGAATCTATAAATGAGTGGATCTTGGAGTCTTGTGCTTTCTCCTGAGGCTTTCTTATTTTTCTGTTGTCTCAGCTTATCCAAGTTCAATATGGTGCTTTTTGTGTTTTGTAGGATATTTTATGTTGTTATGCTTTGCTGTTATCATTTATGGGCTAGTTCTTGTCTAATGAGAGAGAGAAAGGGGTTTGTCCTCATGGAATAGGAGTGGGATAGGAACTAAGAGGAGTAGAGGGAACAATGTAAAAAGATGCAACTATAAAACAATTTTTAGAAGTTAAATTTGTTAAGATTTTTTAAAACTACGTCTTAATTACATGTAAAACTTAGCTATCAGAAAACAAATATTTTTCAAAATTTATTCTAGAAACATTATATTTTAGATTTTATATCAAGGACACTGATATATTTAGAATTTTATTTTTATGTCCATGTTACTATCTAGTTGTTCTGTTTATTTCTTTTTTGTCTTCATAGAAATGACTCTTCCGAAGTGCCAGTCAATGTTTGAAAATGCAAGTAAACTGTCTCCTCTCTATTTCTGACGACTGTGCCTAGTTTTTTCTTTTAATATTGCACTCATTTTAATTAATGAAACTTTATAGTATTTTGTATCATCTAAGATGATCAGAAGACCATTTTAATATTTTTTCTGTATTGTTTTGCCTACACTAAAAATTTGTTAGTCTCAGTAATTTTTGTTTTAAAGAAATGATTGGAAGGAGTGGTCTTCCTACCAGTAGTTTTGGTTTTCTTTGGGTGGGTTTGATGGAGTTGTTTTGTTTTTTCTATGTTTGTATGTGGGTGTGGGTGCACTTGTGTGTCTATCTGTATACACGTTAAATCACTCTGTCACCATATAAGTTTCTGAGGGCAGATTTTTATTCATGCGGGGTATAAGGCATTAAAATGCTCTATTATTTTTTTTCCTTGTCCTCATTTAATGATGATTAATGTTTGCTTTTCTCCCCCTGAATTCTCCTTGCTGACATTTATCACCACATGCCACTTCAGCTAGAAACCGTGTCATGCTTTTGTTTGGAAATGCTTAACTGGTCTTGAGAAACTGTGTATTTCCAGATTGTTCAGTGCTTCTCAGTCTTGTTATTGTTCTTGTTAAAGTGGCAATAGTGTTTCAATCTTTCCTTGTACATTACACATTGCTGCCTAAGTTATGCACATAGATCTTTGCTCATACTTTCAAGATTTATTCAGATTGTAATTATTTGTCATTGTTTAATGCAGTTCTGCAAGTTTGCTCAATTTAGTCTTGATCATCAACCAAGTTCACACTAAGACATGTTGACAAGCTGTGATCTGTGAAAGGACCTCATGTCATTTGGTTATCACTCTTGAAAAGGAAAATCAGGTTCACAGACATCCTTCACACTTTTTTTTTCCCTGTCGATTTGATTTTTCCCCACATCTAGGTTGAACACAATGAGCATATCCCCAAAACTCCCCGTTGCAAAATCATCATCATCCTCCCAGTGATATTTTTCTTTAGTTGCCCATTTCTACTCCTTCGTGAACTCATGAAGAACAAAGCAGTGTCAAATGACACCAAATGTCACCTTGGCTAGATCAGTGAGGGAATACTTGCCCATTTTCAGAATTTAACCAAGGTACAATTTACCATTGCTGTATGTTACTGAGCAGAATTCAATATTTACCTTGGATTTGGATATTTATACTACAAATAGTTAACATTATTGTTGCAAATAACATTGACAATTTATTATAACTAATTATATCTTAGAATTGTAAAACTGAGTAAAATTTTATTAATTTGAAAGTAACATTAATATTTCTACCATATGCCTAATTAGTGATACTAAAGAAGCAATTCATCCCATTTTCTTTCCTATTAGATTTTATTGTCAAAATTAAGCTGCTCTTTCAAATCCATAAAAGTCCATCTGTCTTAAGTCTCTCTGCAGGCACATCTTTTCCTTAAGGTCATTTTATGAATTGACAATTAACCTAAATATAAGTATCTCACAGTAAAGGTCTTTTTGACATATCAAATTAAAATAAAAACATTCATTTATAGATCCCAAGAGATGTGCCTTAAAATTATGTAATTACCATTTCGATTTTAATGCCGTTGCCATAGATATTCCCAAAGAAATTTGGTGAATAGAAGCAGAATTTTACTGTTTATATTTTATTTTTTTAAGTTTAAATTTTTTTTCTTTGAAGTGAGGTTCCATTATTTATCATTGGCTTACTTTTACACATTGTGTTGTAGAGCAGACTGGACTTTTGTTCACAGAAATCTACCTGGCTCTCCCTTCTGAGTGCTGGGCTTAAATTTAAGTGCTTAAAATCCTAACCACATGCCATGTCCATAGATGACACTGTACTATTTGTATCAATATGAATTACCAAGTGCTAGTAAACACGTATTGTTTCACAAATATTTACTGGCTCTAGAAATAAATATACAGTAATTTATTGTTTATAATAAAGCAAGATCTTTACATTAAAAAAGAAACAAGTTCTAGTATCTTAGGAATTAAAAGGGTTCAGTAAATATAGCAAACACTACAGCATAGAAAATGCATTTAAATGACCCTCCAGTGTACATCTCTCCTAATTCAAGACCTATAATGAATTCAGGGACTATATAATCACTTTAAACTATAGTTTTCCATTGAAAAAAAGTGATGTTTAAATCTACATTTCATTTTTTATGCACCTTTCAGTGTACCACATTTCTGATTCTCATATATAGTTAATTTTCCATTTGTTTTAGCTTCTTATATTTATAAAATATGCAGCACCTTTTCATAAACTATTTCATTAAAGGCGATGAACTATATTCATGTTGTTAAAGCATTTATAACTGAAAACATTGCTGAATAATATTACATTTCACTAGATATTTTACAGTTTAGCTTCCTGCTTACCTGTTTATTAGCATCTGGGTCATTTCCAACTCAAGATTAATGTGGTTATGCATGCATACATATATAAATATGTATGTGTGTGTTGTGTAAATGCCCAAATAGATTTATTTCTCACATGACTTATATATTTTTAACCTCATCAATAAATGTTAAATGTATTTCCCTAGATGTTTTATCATATTATCATGCTGGATACTGAGAACCTCTAAATGGTCACATTTCTTTTGTACTATAGTATGTATATTATATTATAATGTATATAACAAGATTGTAAATAATATATCACGAAATATACACGACTTTCATTTCAATGATATTCATGTTACTGTGTATGTTTATGCTACTTAGACATGCATTATGTATTTTGCTTGAAATTCCACTTAAGTTTTTGATTGTTTTGCTTACCACATTCACCTCTCTTCAGATTATTTAATCATAGTTTCACATGACCAGGAAAAATCTTTTGTTATACTCTGATCCTTTGCAAGAGGGAATCACTGTTTTCCATATCCAGCTATTAAAATTTGTCAAAGTTGATTTGAATCTTTCTCTTGAAATTGTGACCAACTGAAAATCAGACCCCTGTGAAGGAAAAGGGCTTCATCAAGGAATTGTTTGATGTACTGATCATCTGCACCTAGCTGTCCTACTTTATGGCAACTCTAAGGGACAGTCCTAGTTCCAGTGCCCCCCATCACAATCACTAAAGGCCTGTGTTATAATTGCCTCATTGTTAGACTTTTCCCAAGGAAAATTCTGCTTTCTCTTCAACTTTAGAAATGTTCATTGCAATATTATTCATGAATAAAATTTCTGCACACATGTGACTGACTTGTCTACCCTCCATGGAAACATCCTTATGAGAATTGGTAACAGGAATGATATGTGGAGCTCTGTTCTAAACCAATTTAGGAAGCTAAATTACTTACTAGTTAGCTAGGAAAGAAGACTGTGTGTTATGATAGCAATTACAACATACAGGTGGTTTCAAATAGCTAAGAATGAATCTAAAACATTCTGGTAGTATCAAGTTCATATATAATATTGAAGGGTAAGTACTAATGGTTGTCATATATTGTATATCTGAGAAATATAGCTGCAAAATTAAAGACTTAAGTGTTAGTTTCCTAAATATAAACAATGATGTGAAGAAAATGCTTTCTAAAAGCCATATTGTGTTGAAAATTATGTGAAATCAAAAGTAAGCTTTGATAGAAAAAAATCTCAGCATAAAATATTGTTTTTCTTTTTTTTCTTAAGCAAGATTGGCCACAACAAATTACAGTTTTTAAAATATTTTCCTAGGAATGGATATGGAATATATTCACAGATGTAAAATCTCCAACTATTATTTGTCTTATTAAACACAGGTTTGCAAATAAGAGTACAATAACCCACCAATATTTACTTACCTAGATCAAAGACATGTTCCCCATTTTCACATTTTAGGTACTTTGTTTTTGAAATCATAATTTCCAGAAGAGGAATGTTTCCAAGAGTGGCACATCAGATTTAATTTTGCATCCACCAACAGACCAATACCAGCTGTTTGACTGCTTGAAGTAAGAACACAGTAAGCACTGGGGAAGTCGCCATCTGGATGGTAAATGACCCTGAGCAATTGGGATTAGCTTGGGCTACTGCTGCTCTGTGGGAATAAAGAGTACAATAGATGACTGCTGATCCCCTGATCTGAAATTAGCTTACCTGATTGCTATGGAAAATGAACCAATGTACAAGTCATGCCTTAAGAAGAGACACAGACCTTCACTCAAAACACTCCAACAGTTAAATGAGTGACTATTCTGAGCATATATCCCTATTTTACAAGTCTTTATACATGAAGTTCTCTGATGACATTTTTCAATGGCATGATTTTATAATATTGCAAATGGTACTTATTGCATGGTATCAGATAATTTATAATGAATACATTTTCTCATCTGCCCAAATGTTGGAAAGATCAAAGTCAAAGAACCAGTAAAACTGTTCTTACTTCATTAATACTTTGGAAGAAAAAAGACAAAGAGGGGAAAATGGGTCAATCTTTTCCTTTTATAGTAGCATTGATCTCTTCTTTGAGGTAGAAAACACAATGAACATATCCCCATAAAAGGTGCAACAACAATAAGATTATAAACATATTAATATATATTGGATTATTAATCACTTACTGGAACAGAAAATAACATTACATGATAATGAAAGCCTAAAACTTAGTTACTTAGTGTGTAATATAATAAAACCCTTTCTCAATACTAATGTAATAAAATAAGACAGTTAACACTAACATTTGATTTCCACTAAAACAAAAGTTAACCACATTGACAATTAAACTGGATGAACTATTAAGCATTTCTGGTCATTAATAACTGGTGGTTTGAAAGATAATAGCCTCCAAAGCAGGTGACACTATTAGAAGGTGTTGCCTTGATGGAGGAAGTGTGACACTGGAGGTGGGAGGGCTTGGAGGTCTCCTTTGCTCAAGCTGTTCTCAGTATCATAGTCAGTAGACTTCCAGTTGCCTACAAGATGTAGGATTTTCAGCTACTCCTGCAGCACAATGTCTGTCATCCTGCACCATACTCACCACCATGATGATAAAGGACTGAACTCCTGAAACTGTAAGCAATCCCACTCAATTAATTACCTTCCTTTGAAAGAGGTGCCGTGGTCATGGTGTCTCTTCATAGCAATAAAAACCTAACAAAAATTGTAACCAACCAAGCATTACTTTTACTTTTTTATGATATTTAAGGGTAAAATATTTGATAAAATGTACGTCTTTTATTACAAATCATTTTAAAAGCTAATATTTCATTTTCTTTTAATTACCCTACAAAATTAACTGACATTAATCAAATTGTCAACGAATTCTATGTTTTATTCATTATTTTTCCTTCAGTTCTTTCCACAGTTCAAAACTGCAGCTGGTCTTTGGAAACCATTGTCCTCTGTAGATGATATTTAAAAAGGGAACTTAGAAAATGTTTTCAAAGTGTGCATCATTGAGTCTCCCTACTATCTCTCTATACATCACTTTCAAATAATTACTCAGGACAGAGTGAAATAAGTTGCTTACCTGACATCTTTTCTAATAATGAAAGATTCTTAAGTAAGTGGTTTCTATGTCTGCCCCCTCACACTCATAAGAAGCCCTTCATAGACCACCTTCCATGGAGGCTAATTCTTTATCTGTTATTTCATACATGGAGGAGAGGCCATAAGAGAAACTGTTGAATTTCAGTACCATGACCATGTGTACAACTTAATCCCTGCATAAGAAGCAAGTCCCATTCAGCTACTGCATTGATGAGAAAATGGTTTTGTTCTCATTTGAAACATATGTCATTCAATAAAATTCTAATTAGCTAGAATTAACCAGGAATGCCAAATAAATAAATGGGTTCTCTTGGACCTCCTACAATATAAAATATAACAAAGCAACCAATTTTAAAAATACTATTCCACAGCTTCAGAAGATCTGTTTCAGTGTATGCCTTTAGATATTGATGTTTGATAAGTTTTACTGTGAAATTTATAGGATTGTCATCAGGTATGTTTTCTATTTTATTTTTATTAATACAAAGTCACTCTTCATTACATTTCTCTCCCTATAAAAGGTAAGTATTTTTCTTTCTCAAGTTTATGTATTGGATATTTAAATGAGTCTTCTAACCTCATAAATTACAAATCTGCACTTTTTCCCTATGGTAGCTTTGCATTCCCACCCTTTGTATAACAGTTAATGAAAGAAACAAATGCTCAAATAGATTTGCTTAATCTTGTTTTATAGAGATGGGCACAAAGGTAGAAAATGAGTTATTTTTTATATATACAAACATGGAATATTGGTCATGTATTCAGAAAAACTGGCATTTCAATTCTAACTTGTCATACCCATATTTGCTATATTAGCACAAGTCATCCATTACACAAATTTGTTTTTCTTTTATCCCTTTTTTCTCAAATTTTCTTTTCGTTTTACATGCCAATACCAATTCCCTCTCTCTTTGTCTTGTCTCGTCCTCTTCCGACCCTCCAATCCACTTCTCAGATGGGGTAAGTTCTCCCTTGGGAAGTCCACAAGTTTGGCATACCAAGTTGAGGCATGACCAAGCCTCACTCCCATGTATCATGGCTAAACAAGGTATCCCCACCAGAGGGAATGGGCTCCAAAAAATTAGTTCATGCATCCAGGAAAGACCTGGTCCCACTGGAGGGCCCCAAAACAGATCAAGCCACATAACAGCCACCCACCTTCAGAGGGTCATGTTTGGTCCCATGCAGTTTCCCCAGCTGTCAGTCCGGAGTCAATTTTTCTAATTCATTCATTTTAGCATCTTTCTCTGTTGAGAATTCATATCTGAAGACAAAGAAATATAATTAGGCTTAACACCCATTCTTCCTGACTAGTTTCCCTCATAGCTACCTCAATATTTCCACCTCTCAACTTCGTCCCCCTGCCTCTTTCTTTCCTCACAAAACCAGGCAGTGCTGCCCATATATACCTGATTCCATGTTTAACCACTGTAGCATGGGAATTTTATGGGTGGCCACTTCCTCAAATAAGAGTGATTCTCGGGTGTCTACTAAGTGCTATTTATGTCTGCTTAGTGTACTTAAATAACAGAAAAAATTTACCTGCATTTATACACATTACCTCCTAGTTCGACTCCAGCACCTTCACTCTAGAAATAGCATTGTATTCTGTCATAAGATTTAATTAATTCATATCACTTATAACTTGAGAAACTGAAGGTTTCTTTATTTTTAAGCTTTTATTTTTAATTGTGTGTACAAATGCTTGGTATAATTTTAGGTACATATATGTGGCTATAGAGCATTATATCTGTGTTTGGGTATATGCATATAAGTACAGGTGTCTTTGGAAGTCAGAGGGGTGAAGTAGCTTTATCCCCTTAGAGCTAGAGTCACAGGCAGTAATTGTCACTGGGCATGAGTATTGCTAATAGATCTCTAGTCCTATGAAGAGCCATATACACTCTGTACAGATAAGACATCTTTCTATTCCCTATAATACAGTGAGAATCTTCATTCATGATGAGATTTTGTACTTCTGACAATTCTCCAGAACATTGGAACTGTGTATGAGATGATGAATATAAAGAGAAGCATGTGCATACGTACAGTAGAAACATCAAGATAGCCTGAAAATTCCTTAAGGAATTATAATATTTTATATTCAATAAAATTACAGATAGTACACAAACACACAGACATATATGTATATACACACACACACGCACACACACACACACACACACACACACACACACACACACACATATATATATATATATATATATATATATAATGAAATTAAGTAATTTTGGTTAACAATATCTCCAAAGACTGTCTATAAAAATCCCAGTACTAGGCATGTTTAAAAATCCTTTTTTGAGTTTTCTACTTGATGATCCGAGTACAAAAGACTCATTAAACTGTACCAGCTATTGCTCCTGTCTGTCTCCATTCAGTTTAAGGTAAATCTTATTGCTGAGGACATTATGTACTTCAAAGAGAGGACTTGGATTATTCAAGGTCAGCCTGACTTGAAAGGTTCATCCCTGAGTACTATGTATCATAGTAATAGGAGGTGCTATGGAAGCTACATACGGAGAAAAACAAGCACTAGTCGTACTAGCTCTAACACCTATGAACAAAACAATGATCAGTATGGCAAGGTATTCTTAAAGGTGCAATAGTGGCATTTTGTTGTGACATAAATTTCTCTGGGAGACACTATACATATATCTACTCTTCCTACATAGAGATTTGACAACATACCCCTGAAACTTAACTTGGTGAGACAATGAGTTGTATTAGGGTTACTCACAGGAAAATGAATGAGGGATTGCTTACAGGAGCAGAAATTACTCAAAGGCAGTTGTTTTATCAGAGCCTACCTCAGCATGAGTGACAGCTTACTAAGTTAGGTGACTGGAGCATTTTTCACAGCTTGCAGGTGAAAAGGCTTGGTGTTAGGGGGGCAAAGCATCAGACCAGAGCCCTGACAGAGACCAGACCTTATTTTCACTTCATTAGAATGGGACAGAGATGAGCAATCAGGTCTCATGAAAACCACAATTTATGGGTGACCATCAGCAAGCATCCCCACAAGCCCTTCTGTTAGCACTCAAAGCCCAGCTGCTAGCTCAGCAGACAACACCCAGACTTCTGCAGACTAAAGATAGCTTTCCTTACCCTGCTGCTGGAAGGTCCCTAACCATTAGGACCTTCCACCAATTAGCCCACACATTAATCTATTCTCCATCGATCAGTCCCTGATTAATCCTCCTCTCTGGAATTCCTCTAACTCTGCTTAAAAGAAGCTTATGCCCTTCTCTAGGGATCACCAATTGCTACCCCAACATTGGAATTGATAAAACACTCTTGTAATTGCTTAAGTGATTGTTGGTCTTCTATAGGAGCTTCTCTTGAACCCTAACAGCAGGCAGCTCAGCAGTAGACAGTGCACTTTCCAGATGATTCATTTGGTAAAAAACTCTTTTAGGTAACTCAGCTTGTTTTTGCTTCAGTGATCCAGTTAACTGGTCTGGCCTCAGCAACTTCTTAGCAAATTGTTTTTAATGAGTCTTTTGAAGCCTGTCTTGTCTGAAAGGTATTCTCAGCTTATTTATTGCTTATTCTAGCAGGGAGGGGCATAGTGAATATGGCCAATTTCAAGGATTTCCTGAAACTATTCTGAATTGTTTACCAACTCTTTAAGGAAATTTCCTGCAGGACTGAATGTTCTACTCTTAGAGGAAGCTGTTATTGTCTAAGGTAAAGTTGTTTTGCTTAGACAAAAAATCATTTTCAAAATCACCTGAGACACAGATTCATTTACTTCATCTTACACTTCAAGGAGATAGTCCATCACTAAGGCAAGTCATAACAGGAACAGAGAGGAAGAAACTGAAGCATAAGGCATAGAAGAATATTGCATGTTGCCCTTCTTCTCTTGGCTTGTTCCCTCATTTATTATATAACTCAGCACCACCTGCCCAGGGTTGGCACCAACTACAATGGACTGAGTCCTTGAGCATCATTAGTAAAAACATATGCCTGACAGACCAGCCTATATCTCGCCCAGTTATTTTCTCAACTGTGACTCCTTATTCTTAAATTACGCTAGCTTGACACACATATAAAGAAACTGCCTTGGCCTTTTGATAGGACAGAACTTAGGTAGGCAGAGTAGATAGACCTGAATGCTGGGAAGAAGGGCAGAGTTGCAGATGCCATGGTTCTCCTGCCTGAGACAGATGCTGGTTAGAATCTTGTCGGCAAGCCACAGTCACGTGGCAATACACATTAATGGAGATGGGTTAAACTAATATGTAAGAGTTAGCCAATAGGAAGTTAGAGCTAATGGGCCATGCAGTGTTTAAATAAATACAGCTTCTGTGTGATTATTTCAGGTGTAAGCTAGCAGGGCAGCTGGGACAAACCAAAGGACCCCTCCTTGTGAAACACACATAACTTTGTGATAACTAACACCTGTTAATTGTATCTCAGGACAGATTAACATAAGGAAATCATTCTGGAAATCCAGCCAACTACCTCAGACTAATGAGGTTATGGATCTAATTCTACTACCATATTACTAAACCTGAAATTTTTTTATCTGGATTTGAAACACTTATCCCTATACCCACAGTTAACTGTATCTCTTATACCTCATCAAAGAAGTTTGATATGCAGTAGAGAGAGACCATTATAAAAAAAAACACAGTCTGTCAAAATACAGAAAATAGCTGAACAGATGATGTCTAGACACAGTGGAAACATATACAATATAACTCTCTCAGCTAAGTTTCAAGGAATATCAGAAAAGAGCAGGTGGAAGAATGTAAAAATGAGAGAACAAGGAAGGCAACTATGGAATTGTTTCTTCTAGAAATGGCAGGAAAGTTGCATGCAGGACAAGTCAACAACAGGGCTGCCTAAACCAAACCTTACCAGTGTCGATATCAGCAGACATGCTATTGAAAGAAAAAGTATTGATTAGTACCCCCAAAGATAAGCTCTCACACAAAGGAGATTTATTTGATCCAGAAAGACAGAGGCCAGGGAATAAGAGACAAACACATGAAAAAGAGGATAAGAGACAATGGGAAAGTAATAAGGGAAAGGGCTCAGGTATATTTGTCCTGGAGGGACAAAGGACTGCCTGTAGATAGACTGCAGATAAACATAGCACATAGGAAAACTGTGTTAGGATAAGGAGTTCAAATTTAATTAGGTAAGCCAAAGGGGGCTTCTGATTGCTAGACTTCAATTCTTTACTAGCTGGAAATTGGCAGTCAGCTTCAAGGGGAGCTTGAATGGCAAGATGAGGGAAAAGAGCTTGGCGGCTAGCTTTAGGAATATAACCTAATGACTTTTAGCCACAAGGATACGGGAGAAAAGCAAAGCCCACCAGAACCATGTTTACCGTGCCCAAGCTGGCTATAGTCTCTTTAGCTATGATAACAAGAAAGACAGAAAGCTCCTTGGGACTAAATTCTTAGAAAAAGAAATACTAGTAATTAATGACTGCTGAGAGAGGGAGAATTGGTTTTACCTGGCGATTTATCTGCTAATTAGTTACCTAATACCAAGTGGGTATTCCTGAAATCACATACTATACCAATACTAACAAATGCCTGTATTCCACATATCTATCTATCTACCTAAATATCTATCTATCTATCTATCTATCTATCTATCTATCTATCTATC